>JBBMOL010000533.1:0-18519 GCA_037954665.1 Laguncularia racemosa | reverse complement strand
TAATTGTCAAAAAGCACTACATGACCGATCAAAAAATAACTTGATAGAAACAATCTTTCTAGAAATTTTCATGATATAATGTGTGAGGAAATTTACATGGATATCCCATAGGAAACAAATCATGTCTTGCAAATAATCAATATACACACTTGTTAAGTCACAAATATCTCTTGTATGAATATAATCATTTGCTATGTAGTAATATTGCAATGCTTTGCTTTTTTTATGATTGAATATCTCATTAGCCTATGATTTATGTTCTATAAAGACCAATGCAAGATAGGAACATAAGCTCCTCAATTGAAACATTAAACTGATTGCAAACATTGATAGCTCCTCAACTATAAACCTAACTTAAAGAGGAGCTAAAAAAAATGAAACACATTACTTAAAACATTACATAATGACTAACTACACATAACATGAGATCAACACCCAACTAAGTCTTTACTAGACATAACCAACATCAATAGAGCTACACTCAACCAAATATTAGTATAACTACATCTTTAGATGCTTTTACCCTACTCACTTGAGTTACATGCCTCACGATACACAAAATGGCTACATATAGCTCCATGTGTGCCAATCTACCATTCTTCTTAATTTACCACTATGTATATGGGTGAGCTTAGACATGGAGAGGGTTGGTTTAGGCCTATGAACCAGGCCTTTTGAGAGATTGCTTAATATTCAATGGTTGGGTTGCATTACGCAACCCGATGTATCGGCGAGTCTTGAACCGGTCATCAACCCATTGGCTCGGCCTACCGATTCACGGTCAACTTAAACCAGCGAGTTAGCCCACTGTATATGCCAAAAAAAAAAGTTATTGAAAAATAGGCCCTTGACACACATTGAAACATTGAAAAAGTTTGAGGAATAACAAAAGAAGCAAACAATAATCAACAATGCCCTAACACACCTTGAAAAAGAAAGAAAAAAATTATCAAGGGAAGTAGGAACAGAGTGAAGAAATTATTAAACTTAAAGGCTACAACTCTACAACATTGGGGAAGAAAAAAAAAAAAGAAAAAGAGAGATAGCTAGAGAGAAATGCAGGAGGAGGATACAGAATAAAAACATTCAAATTTGCACTCAAAGAATTTGAAAGCATAGAGCGCATTTTGAAAAAGAAATACACATAGGTTTATAAGATTGTAGGCAATGAGAAATAGGTTTAAGCTATTGGTAAGGTGCAGCGTGCAGGTGTTCAAATTTTCAAATTTGAACATTGCTAAGGAGCAGGAGAAATTAAGCGTGTCGCTAGATGTTGTATAAATTGATAATACAACTTGAAGGGAAAAATTATCAACGTAAAAAAAAAAAAAAATGCACTCACTCTTATCTTCTGCTCTCATCTTCAATTTTTGTACTCTCATCTTCTATTTTGTGTGCTCTCATTTTCTATTTGTCATACTTGCATCTTCTACACTGTAAATACCTTGCAAACAATTTCTGTTATATTTCTTACCAATTGTTAAAAAAAATTTGTCCCTTATCTGCCCATATTAGTATTTTATAATTATTCTAATATTAAAAAATGGCAAGTTATTTTGGCGGTTTAGGTTCTTCTAAGAGGAATTGTTTCTAGCAAAAGTGATAAGAGAAAACTTGTACAAGAGGTGCCCCAATAATATTTGAAGTGAATGGTTATGATATCCATGACTTTACTAACAAATGCCTAGAAGACTTGATGATGCCACCCCAAGCTTTCATGAAAGGCCTTTTGTAGACAAACCAAACCGTTGCCACGACAAGGCAATGAGGAAGAGGTGGAAAGAGAAAGGTAAGACGATGTGAAAGAAGTTCCGAATGAAGAAATTCCAAGGAACTTACATGGCCTATCCGGCTCTACAGGTAAGCCACCGGAACCACTTAAATAAAAAAAATACTAAATATTTTTGTAAAATTACAGGGAGATGGTAGCAACTATGCTTATTGCAACCATTACCAATCAAATTATGTGTGGAAAAGGGGAGAGGTACATGGCACCCTTAATAGGTACATGTGAGCAAAGCACACTCACGGAGTTGGCATAGATAAATTGCAACAAATTTTCACAATCAACAAGATCGCAAGGATGAGACTTATTTCGTTATTCTGCTGATAGACAACAAGTTCTACTTGCAAAATACTTAGCATAGTGTAACCTATCATGGAGTCATGCAACTTCCTCGCACTGGTTGGAGTACGAGCTCTGAATCTAAGCTTAGGGACTTATAACCCAAAAACCATATAAAAAACCACCGTTAAGCTATATCTATACAGTAAGCATGAATTAGCCACTCTTTTCAATTCTCTTGAGACATGTTTCCATTTGTGCAGATATATGAACCAATATGTGGAAAGAAGATTCATACATGGAAGTTACATGTCATTAGATAGACAATTCGTAGTAAGTACAAAAAAGAGTAATAGCTCTAAGGTTTTCAAAGATCACCATACGGCACAAAACAATTTCATATTATAAATATTAATTTTAGGTTAATACAATTTGACAAAAAAAATCAATTAATTTTGACAACGCAGCCACTAACACGGCATCCATTGATGAACTTCAATCTTTATGTCAACCCCGTTAGGTGGAACATTTTTCCACATTCAATGCGCCTGCCACATTTTAAATCTTTAAGTTAAGAATAATATAAACTGATTAGATTTTAAAATGTTCCCAATAAAATAACTAGTATGTTTTTTAATTGACCATCATTCTGTAAATAAGGTATGGTAGAGATTTTGTATTAAAAATGAAATGCGACTTTAAAAAATTAAAATGGATGTTAAGCATAGGTGGAATTCCACCTATCGACTTTTAAAAGTCACACTTGCTTATAAAGATGCATTATGTTTTTTTGATACCATGAATGTCTCAAAGATTCCACTACACCTCAGTGATTAGAATGTACACAATAGAATATTGAATGTTTCAAAAGTTTTTCATGACCGTACTCAACATTTTCGCAAGTGTACTGGGCTAGTGTTCATCTTTTCCTTATGAATACGGTGAATATACTGTCGATACTACTCGATTCTCGATCCGACACTTTTCTATAGGTGACTATAAATGATATGCCTACAAAATGTTACATAATTAAGAAAATTCTAGCATTTATCTAATTGCTTCTATTTTAGATCAACAGTGTAAAAAAGACATTATTATAATATCTTAATTTGTATTATTCCATTGTTGATGCATTTTGTGACATGGAAGACACTTATGACATTATCATCGCGCAAGAATTACGCGAGCAATCTAGGTAATGGAAATTATATTCTAACTTTTGCACTGGATTCGATGGTCAAGTGTCCCAAACTCCCTCACCATCCCTCGGCTCACATGATACCACCCATGATCCTACCCTCATTGTGCAACGAATGATGTTGCAAAAGTTAAAGCGGCATTGTTCCAAGTCAACCGTGTACACTTAAACTTGACAATTACTTCAATAACACTTCAAATTTGGTGATAGTAGTATCACGAATTTCAAACATCCTCGACTAATGTAGGAGGCATAGGAAGACGTATCCCATACTCTCTCGCATGGCTCGCCAGGTTTTGGTTGCTCCCACATCAACGATAGCTATTGAACAAGCATTCAGCACGGTGGGCCTTATCCTAACCCAATGATGATCACGACTGTCATCCATCAACGTTGAGGCACTGGCTTACGTGGAGGATTGGTCAAAGGCAAAGAGTCACACACAAGAGTTGTACGAACGTCTAATGAGGAAAATGAGTACTTTAGTGACTTTATCCCATCGAGTGGAAGCTCCACTATTCGGATCCTGATATCAAGTAGCCAAATAATTTTGTAAGGGTAGTACTACTACCTTATTTATTTTTTGTTCTAGGTTAGAGTTAGACATATTTTGTAAGGAGAGTAGTACTTCCCTTATTTATTTTTGTTATTTACTTACACTATATTATTATCATGTGTAAGATATAAGCCAAAATGTCTCCCACTTTTTCTATAATAATTTCATTCAATCAATAAAATTCAGGACTGGCATCTCTCCACACACACCCCCCCCAACCCCCCCCTCCCCGGGCGATGTATAGGGTATTGCCACCAATTAATCCAAAATATTATATATTGTTTCGAGAAATTATAGATTAATTTCAATGTTTAAAAAATTTAAGGAAAAAAAAGAAACCAAACCAACTAAACAAAATACATAGATAAATATCAAATAAATTGTTCAGAAAAAGAAGAAAAAAACACTCAAAAAGCCAGTTCAAGGCCCGAACCAGCCAGATGTCTAGGTGAGCTTTGCAATTAGCCTAGATCAACAACATCCTAGATCTCAAACCAGCCCAGTAAATAAAGATCTATATTATTTCATATCTCGACAGAGCCTCCATCATACATCGACCAACTCTTTAAAAAATCTTCCTCCATTATGGAATCACCATGATTTTTTTATAAAGCCTACAGCAGAAACATAGAGCCAAATTTTATAATTCAGCTAAGAAAATAAAAAAAATAATGCAACAACATGTAAACAAGAGGGAAGTAAAAAGCATCAACAAACATAACGAGAAACAGTACCATACTTAAGGAATGTAATACAAATACATAACTAGAATCAACTGCATACTCAATGATGTTATTCCAAGTTAGGTACCTAGGTCAGCAAATTAACACTCAGAGCTTGCATAATTAGAGAGGGGATCTTAACTTTTGAATGAATTCTTTGGGAGATTTTATACTTGACGTAAACATTTTTTTTTGCCTTTTGCTTTAATTCCTTGCAAGGACATGTTTTAGCCACAACAGCTCTACCACTTTCCCTCATCTCTTTGCCTAGAAAATCATATGAAATGCAATAATCGCCAAAAAAATTAAGAATAAGGGGCTAATTCAAAACAATTAAATTTCAAAGGTTTAAAAAACCCCTGACCTGAAGGGGGGGGGGGGGGAAATGACCTGCTCCATGTGTAATTTATCTTAGGGGTAGTTGAGGATGGTGGAGGAGCTGAAAATATTCTGGAGTCGTTAATCTCTGCGAGTTTCAACGGTCACAAATTTGTAAAAAAAAAGAAAAAGGTGAATTAATCATTTTTATTATTTTTGAAGGGTTCGGGACCATTTAATGTTTATACCTTAGACTTAGGTGAGATTAGAAAGTGGAGCCTCTATATCTACATGCTTGGTTTTTCCAAAAAACAGATATTGCCAAACTGATGCTGCAACCTTAAATGGCTTAAATTTCCTAGAATTCAATCACTGTAATGAATCCACCGAACCCATTTAGATCTACCTCAATAGAAAACTACTAGAGGAAAACTGGAGAAATAAGCCTTTTATAGTGCTTAAAGAAAAACGCGAATGATACAAAACCCGAAGTCTCGATGGCAATTTATCATCATTAAATTTTACACAGGGTGCTTAAGACACATATATGGGCTCATCATAAAATTTTAAAAAGAAAAACAAAAACATAAGAAAAGTGTTACCATTTCACTTGTTTTACTTAGTCTCATGGCATTAGGGTTTCATTTCTACTTGAATGCTCGCATTGATCATTAAATGGAGTTTTAAAAAAGAAAAGAAAAAAAGAAGCTAATTTCGAGTGTTTTGGGGCTTTTTGAGAGTGATCTCTTGCTTGATCGATGAAGAAGTAAAAAGTAGTCTGTTTCTAGTGTGTGCGGGCATTTTTTTTTTTTTTTTTTTTGGTTGAATTACGTGTTCATCATGTGAACAACGGGACCAACATAACAAAATTCAGGTCTAAAAATTTACTCAGATTAGCTGTTTCGAAAAAAGTACCAGGTCATTTCCCTACGATACAAAACACACTTGCTTTCCGTGGCTTGCCTTGGGAAATCAGCTTTTTCTAAATTTGAAAACTATGGACACAATAAATCTTCTTCTTTACCGCCCCAAATAGCCAATACAGCTTTTCCGAACATTTGAAACTATGGATTAACCCAATGGGCATCCTCTTCAAACATGAACGGAAGTAAGACGAAAGTCATTCTATTTGTTTGACATATGTTTTTGGGCAAAACCCCAAAAGATTAAATGAGGATCAACCCCCCACTTAAAAGCAAGACACGTGTATATTCCAAATGCTGCTAGAACCCCAAACCCATAATATCTAAAAAATCGTAAGTAGCAGTAACTTCAGGGATTTAGCAACACTTTTAAGGCTACGCAACCAGCCAAAACTGATCTTACCTGTGTCTAGCCGTAGGAACATGAGAAAATAAATCTCCCCCAGCTGCACCAAAGCAAACGAGCCCAAGACAGGTTGCAAAATTAAACGAGTATATTTGCAGGGTTTCACTGATAGTAATTCTCTCATAAATAGGCTCCATCTTTCCCATTGAAAAATAATTGTCTAGGAAAGTTATGTACCCTTCAGATTCAAACTTCCAGCCTACTAATGACCCCGCTTCCAGAAGAAATAAGTTTTTCTTCCAATGGCATACATACAGCTTAATCAACTTCACACCACCACCATTAGATTGACTAAATCACCACAGAAAATGCAAATCCATAATAAAAATGAAAGTCATAATTGGCAAAATTTTACCATCACCGCATGCATTATAATCATGTCTCCCCACTTTTTGTTCTAACATATAAGACCATCATTGTAGATAATTTAATTTTAAAGTATGACTCATACCTCCCTCCATTCTATCTCACCATATCCATAAAACCAATGCACAAAACAAAGTATTCACCTGGTAATTACTCGATAATACAGTCCAAAACTTCCTTTAGGTTTTTTAAAAATCTAATTAACCCCAAAAAAAGCAAGAAAAAGCAAAAACTGATTAGCTAATCAAGTTTGAATGGAACAGTGAAAGCACCCTGAGATATGACTGATTATACCCCCAGATTTTCACCCCCTTCCTGAGTCAGGAGAACCATCTTCATAGTTTACTAAACCTCTATTTCCATCTGAGCTACTTGAGGAAGACCTGGATCTGACTTTGGTAACCCGTCTCGGTTTATGGAGAGTCTGGAGACGACTTCGAGACTGACCGGCTTATACTTCCTGGAGGATGATCTCTGCCTTTTGACCGTGAGGGAGACCTAGATCTAGATACCTCAACAGGGGGAAAGGTTGCGAACAGGGCTACGGCTGGGACTATATCTCCGGCTACGGTAGCGAGGACTACGTGAAACCAAGGGCTTTTTTCTGCTTCGATATCTGCACACAAGAATGATGAAACTTAAGAGGGAATTTTAAGAGCCAAAGAGTATATAAAGGGGTGGGAAGCAAAGAAACCAATTAGACAAGAGTCGTGTAAATTCACTAGATGTTTCCAAAGGATACAAGAACAGGTAACATGTTCTGTGTGATTCTGTCACAGAAATTGAAACGAAATCAGTGATGAATAACAAGATACTTTCAGAATCAGATACCTCAGAGGACTTCGCCCTTTGGGGGGCTTCTATAACGCCTTGGAGAATACCTTCTATAGTTGAAATCCTGGAAATGTACAGCATAAGTAGTTAAATAAACCTATAACAGGAGTTACATCTGCAAAAAACCAAAGAAGAGAGGCATGTAAATTTAATTTGTCAGGACTTCCTCTTGCCTGTCACGACTGTAGCGAAAAGACCTCACAGGAGAGCGATCAGGAGAAGGGGTCCTATATCTACGAGCATAAGAATAACGTTCACTAAATCCACGCCCCCTTTTGATGCGCTTAGGAGAACCATCAGGGAAACACTTCTTGAATAACTCCTATGGCGAATAGATGGCGGTGACCTTGCGCCCTCGTAAAGGAGGGCTAGGACTACGAGAAAAGCTACGACGATTTTTCCTGCTTGGTGCCCTAATAGGACTGCGGCTAATGCTTCTCCTTGAAGGAACCCTGCCAAAAATTTCTACTTATACTTCTACGGATCGACTGGACTTCTGCTCACACTTCTGGAAGCTCTCACAGGACTAATATACCTAGTTCTTCTTGATGCGCTCTCGGAGGACTTCTGTTTGGGGCTCCTTTGAGAGATAGACCTAACTACTCCTACTAATGCTTCTTCGAGATTCCAAAGGCTCCTGCTGATGCTTCCCACCTCTTCCGTCCCTCACCGGCCTCCTACTAGGACTCCGACTCTACTCACACTTCTACCCTTTTTGAGCCTTACTGGACTCCTGCGATGCTTCGAGCAGGGGTTCTGCTAGACTGACTTCCTTTTTCATCTAGCTGGACTCCTACTAATGCTACGAATAGAGCTCCTGCTCACAACTTCTTTTCTTTCTTACCCCTACTGGACTGGTACTATGAGATGGGCTCCTGCTTCCACGTCTAATTTGGACTTCGAGTACACTCCTTACTCCTTCCTGACCCTTGGCGAAGACTTGCACTTCTACTAGAAGGCCTATTCACACGATGCCTTGGACTTGCACTTGGGCTCTTCATCATATTCCTTCGGGGACTAATGCTCAAAACTTTTACTCACGCTCCTCCGAGGACTCATGCTCCGACTTTCCCGCTCAGCAAAATCAACAACAGATAATCAGATTAAAAAAGCCCCGGCTACATAATAAGATGATCTTAATCAACAGCATAAAGGGAGAAATAGACCTTGTTTTCCTGGGTTGATCTCAACTACTCAGGTCGTCTATCCCCGACTTCGATCAGAAAGAGCATCAGCTTCCACACCATTTTTTTGCTTTTCTCCATTTTCCTTGTGCAGCTCATACCCATTAAATTCTCATTAAGATCATCAATGTCCTTAGCATCCCTCCCCATGCTGCTGGAGATACACAAACCACTAAATGGCAGTGCAGGGAAAAGGATATTAGCACAATAATTAAAGACACATAAGCATGAATTATTCAGCTTTAATGGCATAAATTTTCACATTCTCTATTAAGGAGACAGATTGACATAGTATGAACCCAAGATCAATCAGCCACCATCTCACTTAACACCAGCAGGTCTTTGCACTTTTGGAATAGAAAGATCTGCTCCATTCAGTTAGTGCAAGAAACCACATATTAGACCTTCCATAGTAGATGAGGCAACTGGCCAAGAGGCCCGTACGACCATAGAGAGCTTACACAAACCCCATCCCAAGCAGTTGCATATATTTATTTAATTAAAAAAAAAAGGACACAAATGCACATAAATGAGCTGCCAAGTTTCTTGTAGAAAATTCCTTTTTTTTTATCAAAAACAATATAGCTCATATCAGCTGAGAGAGTAAGAAAACTATGGTAAAGACCAAGAGTTATGGCAGTGCAGCAGGACATCAGCACATACCAGCTTTTCGAGAAATATCTTTGTATTTTTTGTCTTTTTCTGCGCACACTGATGCTATCATCTTCAGTGCTACTTTTTACTCTCACTATCTGAGTCTGTAAGATCATCAGAAGTCCTAAAATAAAAACAAAGTGAACTTAATTAGTACTGAAAGAACATAAGTAATCATATGAAAATCTATAAGAAAAAAATAAGCATTTAGGAAAAATATTATGAGAACAATCATTGCATATAACATGGTTTGAGAGAGATGATGAATTTCATCCAGAAACAACCAGTAGTTCTGAGATTTTACAAATCAAACCCAAACCATATAAGCGTGCATGTCCAAAAAGGTAGACACAATAAATCTAATGCAAATGCCCAAAATAATAAAATTTAATGCAAAACATAGACTTAGATGTCAAATATTAGAAGAATGATTTTGATTGCAAACCTTCTTGATTTGCAGTTAGATTTTACAAATCAAACCAAGCCAACCAAGCCATATAAGCGTGCATGTCCACTAAAGGTACAAAGAGAATAAATCTAATGCAAATGCACAAAATATAAATGTACTCCATAGCATAAGAGATTTTAGATGTCATATGTTCAAAGATTGATTTGATTGCGCACCTTCTTGATTTGCGCTTAGATCTCTTGTCCCGTCTCTTTCGCTTTCTATCACGCCGCTTCTCCCTTCTTTTCCCACGTTTTATGTTTGCTCTCTTTTGGATGATCTTTTCCTCCTCCTACGCCTTTCATCACTTGAAGAGCTAAGTTCAGATGAAGATGATAAATCTGATTCCAGACTCACTCTCTGATTCAGATGTCTCTGATTCAGTATCAGATGAACTTTCAGTGTCCGAATAGTATCTCCTTCTCTTCTTTCTTCTGTCTCTATAAGACTTCCTGTATTTCCCTTTTCTTTTTGACTCAGCGCTAGCATCATCCTTGCTCATTTTCAGCTTATTTAGCTTCTTTTTATCTATCCAAAACATCAGAAGATAATATGATGTGAGAACACATCCAAAGACATTCCAAAGTCATAGAAGGAATAGGCATGCAGAAAACAGCTAGAAGATGGATTGATTCAACATGCACTTCCTCTATGGAATTCATACCTTCGGATGATTCGCCACAGTTAATAATTTTCACCGTTACAGTTGGCTTGCCTTCATCATCACCCACATCTTCTATCCTTTTTAGCAGATCATATCCCTGCACAAGCTTCCCAAAGACTACATACTTCCTGGAAACCAATGTCAGAGTAATACTATAAAATTAGGTTTTTTCTTTTCAATATATATATATTTATATATATCCTCTAGGATAAAGACAACATATGTTATAATAAGATATTTTAACAAAGAAATGGACATAATAAACATCATCAAATTTCAAAAAATGAAGTCCACAAAATAACCTGTCAAGTTGAGGATTTGGCTTGAAGGTTATGATGAATTGAGAACCCAGAGTGTCCCGATAAGCAATGGGCATAAAAAGAAGACCAGCTTCATCATGCTTTAACCTGGGGGGTTCATTACAGCATCCAAGACAAACTTACTAATCAACTTTCTAAAATCCATACATTAAATTAATGAGAAGCTACTTTATTATATCAAAGATAACCTGTAGGGGTTAAATATATTCATCATATTCAAGCTCCTTTAAAACTAATATTTTTCTAAGTTTTTTTTCTTGGAAGTATAATATTCCACATTAGCAGATGATAATCCACCAAAAGAATATGATTGCTTCCGTTTAATAAACATCAGCACACAAGCAACATTGAACCTCTATGAAGCAGCACTTTAAAGATACAAACACCAAGCAAGCAGGATACATAAACAACCAATACAAAGTAAATACATATCAATTGAAAATTTTAAGAAAACGTTTTCCTTTTCTTTTTCAAGGCATAATTACCTACTAAACTTAAGTCTCTAAGGAAATCTTCCAAAAAAAAATGTTGCTAAATCCACAGCGTTTCCTTTCTTTACATAGCACTGTAATTATATGAACATGATTCCCAGGATTTTAATGATAAATAATGATTCCCAGGATTCCTAGAGGAATAAGGAGCTATTTCACAGAAGCAAGCCACTTGAAGCAAACTTGTGGCTTTAAATGATAGCAAAACTTTAAAAATTATGAAAACAATAAAAAAGGATCTTCACATGCCTAAATTCCTCTATTTTGTTACAACAGGCACCCATATTTTTTACCTCCTCCCTATAATTGTATGACAGCATGATTTCTAGACATTATGTAGTCATGGAGAACATAGGATGAAATGTTCCATCCAACATATGAGAAAGTAAGACAATATTGAAAAATCAAAATCCATCATATGAAGTCTCATGGATATGAATTTAATTAACAAATGAACTGCTTGTAAATATAGATTTATCTTTCCAGATGTTTAAATAGGCTCACAAATATCAGAAATATATATATATATATATATATAAAAGAAAAAAGAAAAAAATCTGCAAGTTCCGTCAACGCATTGTCCCTGCAATCGATTTTATTATAATATAACCAAGATATGAACTAACCTGGGAACTTATCACCATAAATGCTTTCGCCACCAGTTCCTGCACCAAAAAAAAACATACATTACGGTGCTTCCCAAAAAAAGAGGGAAAAAGAAACTAATTCTATAGCATAAAAATGATCCGTGGTAACAACATTTGCTCAATTCATAACCCAGGTTATTATTAGAAAGCCACCACAGCTTTTCCACTTGGATGAAATCTGAGGTGAAAATCTGGCAGGACGTTTTCACATCAGAAGCAAACAAAGCTCAAGGAGACTAACCAAAGCAAGCAGTGCAAATCTAGAATTTGATCCCATGGGTAAGGTAAAAAACCAGGCTGCTACCTTAGGCAAAGAACCCATGGGGCAATTCCTTTGGCACTGCTGGTAATTATACATGTATTCGTTTAGTAAAATATCCAAACTACAGTAATTCCAGCAAATTATATGTTGATGTGTACTCACTTAGCCTAAAATAAATACGCTTTAATACTTTCTTTGGGAAATGACCCAATACTCTATCATAAGCTCAGGCATCATTTAGAAGGAAAATCCAAATCTGTGATGTAGTTAAAAACCAACAAGGTGACATAGTGAAAGATGGTAGCGTATGACAATTCATGACAAAATAGAATTAACTGATATTGCAGGACTACATAACAAGCAGAGCCATAAAATTCTTCTAATACAAGATTTTTAATGTATTAAGCTGAGCAACATAAGAATTCCAAAAGTCACAGGAGCAGAATGCTCCTGCAACGAATGAAGACAATAATGGATCCATCCAATTACACAATGTTGAATTCACAACTATTTCATCTAAAAGGTTGAGCTTGAAGATTAGTATGAGAACTTGTACTCAATACTTTAAAACACTATCCTTCAAACATGGGCCTAAAAATTGATGAAGGCCCATCACATGTAAATATATTAAAAGAAGAGCCAAGTAACAATGCAGGGAATTGAACTCAGAAGATCACTATGATAACATGATAGGTTTTGCTCCAAAACAATACAACCTAAAAGTTTAAACTTGTAAATCAGCGTAGGCTATTATCTATACTTTTTTCACATACCAGAAAGCAAGTGCACAGTGCATATATGTCTTAAGTATTTGTGTTCAACCCCCGGAGTTTTTTATACCATCTTCATAAAATCCCAGACATGCCACTTAAGGAATGAATTAAACATTGTTCAGACTTTAAAAACTCACACACTCAGATTAAAATGGTGTACACATAACTAAGAAAGCAAAGTGCTGTTGAATAAACTTGATACATGTGCATTAGTGCTCAAACAACAATGGAAATATCTAATATGTATCATATGTGCATTCACATAGTACATACATTTTCCAATTTTAGCACAAGTTCCTCCCACAGTTGGGTTTTCTACACCCACTTTGACAATATCCAAAAAGCACCATGAATGAATTAATTAAACCAAATTAATACGTATCAAAGATCTCACACTGCTGAAATCAAAAGAAAAGTGCAGTCAACACTAAGACTTAACAAATAAAATTAAAACTTGGGAAGAACAGTTGATGCATAGGTTATTATTTGGGAAGTAAAGGAACAAGCATTGTGCAAACAATAAATCTTCCATATTTTCTTTATCACGTTCTGAGACCACCACTATTTATCAAACTCTTCACTTTCTTCTACCATATCCATGTTTGAACTCCTTGAAAACAGGCAGAAAATAAAGGGCAATGCAAGGGAAAAAAAAAAAAATTCCTTCACTGCACTACCTAAAATACTCTTAAGATTTACTCCATCAACTCATAGGTTGTAATCATCAATAATTATAAACTCACCTCATGTTTAATAAAGAATTACATATTCAATTATATCAGACCATAAATGCTTCCCTGAAAGATTGGTATAAAGAGAAAAAGCCAGAGAATAAATCTTCATGTTTTAGCAAGCACTGCAATAAAAGTATCACATAATACATTTGTTCTCCCAACGACCAGGAAGTGAACAGAATCATGATTTTTACGGGAAACCAAATTCCTGAAAGTGAAATCTACATATACATGTTAATAGAAGTTTCTAGTTACAGACTCACAAAATTGCAGCAAGCAATTATCCATGCTCATAATTGCTTAATTACCACCCCCCCCCCCCCCCCCCCAAAAAAAAAATAAATTAAAAAAATAAAAATCCTCAATTAAAAGGACATCCCTTATACGGGCATCAAAAACTATAAAATGACAGTAACATGTCTGCTAAATTTGATCATACTTGGTTTATCTAGCACTCTTATCATGTGAATATGCAAAACAACAAAGCAAAGCATGGAACTTGCACACAAAAGGTACCTCAACCTTAGGAACTCAGTCATCGGAACTTACCATCGCGTTCTGAAAATCCCCTCCCTGCAAGAATAAACATCAATCAGCAATCCACTCAAAAACAGCAACATAAAAGTTAGCATGAAAATGCATGGCATATTTGGAAATCAAAAAGTGGACAACATTAAGTACAACCACAAAACTATATCACATGAAATGCAGTCGTGAGCATCATCCCTGTATCCTACAGAATAGAAAAGGGTAACTAAAAGAAAGACCACTTCTAAGCGACATGCACTGGTAAAGCTAAGCATATAGACCGAAAAATAATCTTGGACGTTTCTTATTTTCAAAAAGTGAACAAACCTGGGCCATTGAACCTCTGATAATTAGATGGAAAAATGAACCCTTGAAGTGCAATGGTTTTCCAGTCTTTGGACCAATTCCTTTCTCCCTGAATCCAAAGAACATAATCATTTCAGACACTAGTGACTCTTCACTGCTCAGATGGTCAGTACATATTAAAAGAAAGTAACGATGTGCCATTGCCTCATATAGTGGCACAAGAGCACAGCATGATATTGTGATAAATTAGTATCACTGGCTATTTCAATAAGCACATCTGAACTTTACAATTTTCTTTTCATTCTTACTGTAATGACCGCTAAAAAAGAAATGAGATAATATGTCACCGTATAATTTTCCTTTTTGGCAGTGGGGCAGATTACAGTACATGTTATATGATATTAAGTCTGACATTGGGTATTGGCAGTAATGAGTATGGATGTTAGCAGGATACCTGTACATAATGCGCGAAAATTTTCCACAGTCTTTGGAGCAACATCAGGAAAGAGCTGTAAAATCAAAACTTTGCACTTAATAGATTGAACTTGAAACAGAAAATTTTCACAAATAAGAATTTGTTGCACCGAGCAAGCATAACAAACACAACTCCATCATTCACTGGATTTAGAAAAATTACCTCAAAAATAATTCTTTCAGCAGGGTCCCCATCAACAGATATGTCCATAAAAACAAGAGGGTTCTTCTTCTTTGCCCATTTAGCTCAAGCTATGAAATGGCAAATCACGCCAGTGCAGCTAAAGCAACAGTATGAGAAAGAATAGTTACAAAAAAATTAATGCCATCTGCCTAGCAAGACAACCAATGGTTCAAATCAAATAATCTTTTCCTCAATTTCACAGATGCTAACAACAGCCAGAGGAGAGATTGCTAACTAATTAGCTGTAGCTGCGGTACACTTAAAGTAACCATATAAAATTAAAATGGCCCAGGAAACCAGAAACACAACCGCACTCCAATATATTCAAATTAATCAACTAAATGAAAGACATTTTTCCCCAAAAAATGGAATCCTGCATCCATTGCTCCAATAAACAAGCAAGCCAAAAACATAAATTCCAATCGAACCCAAACAAGAAGAAAAAACTGTAGTTACAATACTTTTTTGACCGAAAATTCAAAACCCTAATCATAATCATCAAAATGCCCTAATTCATCATTACAATTGCAAAACCTCCAGCTACACCGACGACAATAAAGTGACACAGAAAAAAGAAAAATCGAACATAAAAGCACAAATTCGTGCATAAAAGGGCTAAAACCCTAGTGACTCTCAAAAACCCTATCTTGAAATGCAAGCAATTTCAAAAGAATCGACGAACATAGATCTACTCAATCCATTCGATAATTTTGCACGGACCTAATTGAAAAATTACACGGCCAATAATTACAAATGGGGCAAGAATTAAAATTAGCTGGACGTGAAGCTATAGATCGGAAGTGATAAAAAAAACAAAGAATACAACTTGTGTACGTGTATAGTCAAATAAAAGGGAGAAACCCTAGATCACCAGAAGAAGCAAGCCAGGACATTCGAGGCGTGTAATGAGAAAGAGGGCCCTGCGACCGATAACCTAATTATTTATGTCAAAGGATGGCAGCCAGCTTCTTTACCTGCCTATTAAATTCCCATTTTTGGCCCTCTCTCGTTGGCTGACAGATTAAAATTCTTTCCTTTTTGCTTTTTTCCCCTTTTTTGTTTGGCATTTTCTTTTTACCTTCCCTTCTACAAATTAGAGAAACGCCATTGTCCTACCAAAGAATCTTCTGCCAAATATTGTTTAAAAATTTGGTTTTTAATTTTCAATATTTAATTTTTTTTTTATTTAACTCTTAAACTTTTTTTTATTAAAGTCTTAATGTTTATAAAGTTACAAATAGAACCTTTTTTATCAAAGCTTGATTTTTTGTTAGTAAATGATACGTGATAAAATTTAATTGATCTAAATAATTTATAAAAATGATAACATACATAAATAATATAACTCAATCATATAAATTAATAAAAATAATAAAAATTTGAAAAATCTAAAGAAAGAAAATAACCAAAAAAAAAAAAAAATCCTATTAAAAAAACCTAGGTGAGTCGTGACCCATTAAAAAAATGGATATTCAACCCCCTAACCCCTTTTTAAATAAAGAAGTATAAATATCCAATGTGGTGGTCGATCATCCATCACCTCGAATGAAAATAATAATTCACTATTTTAATGTATTATGACCAATTATTATTGAAGATTCTCCTAGGTGGAAACACTTAAAAAATAACACACATAAGCTTCAAAGGGATACTAGGGGTCGTTCCAACATAGCCACTTCGATGTCTAACTTAACGCAATAAATATGTAAAATCAATAAACTTAAGACAGTAAAAGGCTAAACATTTCAAACCTTGATTTAAATGGTGTTAATCCTAATTTATAGGTGTTAGGGTGTTATAATAAGCCAAGGTCAAATATGTGATTATTACAAAGACATGGAGGTAATTATGTCTTTTCAAAGTCAGGGTATATAAACCACATATGACCTAGTAAACCCTTTTTCACCATCTGCACAGTAACAGACAAAGTGACACTCTCTAAAACCTTAAGGCGACATAGTAAACAACCACATGGCTAATTCAATTTCAATAGGTAAGGGAGTCTAATGATCAAGTTATTATTTCTACTGATAGAATTGAAGATTAAACAAACTTTCATTATATGATTTAGAGAATTTGGATCAAAGAGAACGAGGCAAAACGAGCACAAATCAAGCGATTGAAGGTTTGAATCACAAATTGAGATAAATACATCAAACTGCATAATTTATTAGAATTAACAAAATTTAGAATCCAATTAGACTTAGGATCATAGAAATCAAGTTGAGGAATAAATTAGAGATAAGGAAAAGCAGTTTGTGTGTAATAGCATAGTATATGGTGAAGTATACACCAGTGTACTTACCCTTGTAGAAATATATATTTTGCAAAGAAAGGTACATGGACAAAAGACAAGCCCGTGTACTTTGGTGTGTCAAATCATGAAAATTCACAAAAGGTACATTGCCAACTACATGACCATATACACTGGGCATGCTAAAATGCCAAAATACATAGAAAGATACATGGCTACAATTATACAATCGTGTATCTAACCATGCTAAAGTATATGGCCCAATGCATGGTCATGTAACTAAAGACATTGCATTACTTGATTTATTTTCTACCTAATTGAATTTCCATGTAACCTAAACATTTAGCATAACCCTAGAAATTCCAATAGAGTAAGATAAGGAATCTTATAACGATTAAGTAACTATAATTGAGTAACTTAGACTATACATAGATTAGTACTAAGAGTGAATTATTGGCATCTTGATGGATTAAGATCTAGCTGTTAGTCTATGATAAGTCATACTTAAGACTACGGTTTGAGGTATGTGTAATCTTTGTTGTTTCTTTCGATTGTTAAGATAGTTGAAAAAACTAGAATAACTTTATAATGGATTACATTAAGCAAGTTGTTGTTTGTGCTTGACTTGGTCAAAAGCACGTAGTGATAGATTCCTTAGGGGTACCCCAATGATCCTTATGTGATGTTGTTCCTAATAGAGTCGTAATGCCATTTTTAATGGAGTTGTGCTTTGCAATGATCTAGGTAGCTTTAAGGATTCATAGGTGTTGAGGCTCGTATATATTTATATATATTGATGTTTGAGTATTTTAAGCTTCAATGTTTTCTTCTCAAATCGCCTATACCCTAATTAACTACTAAGAGTCCTCTTATATACTTGAAGAGAGTGATCAGTGATCATTTTGCTTTAAATAGTATTCTCGTGACTTTAGGTAATAACTTCTTCTTTTTGAAAAGGGGAGGCAGATAAGTTCGAATTATTCTACTTATGAATGAACAGTTGTTGCTTTACATTTGTTGGTCCCAATTAGATTAATCAAGAAGGGGATGAATTGATTAATTACTTAAAATTTCAATTTTTGCAAAAATTTTCCAAAGTCTCTTGACTAACGAAATGACGTGAGCAACAAAAATGAAAAATAATAATGTGCAATAAATCAAAAGAGTAGAGAAGAAAAATAAGCTCAAAGATTTATAGAGTTCCGTCT
>JBBMOL010000532.1:170000-188824 GCA_037954665.1 Laguncularia racemosa | reverse complement strand
CATTAACAATCAAGTATGTTGGGAGGAGTTGACCGGAAACCCGAATCAAGAGTACTTTCCATCCAGCTCCAAGCCTCTCTAATTAAGGATGATTGCCTCAAAGTTTGTCATTGGCTCTTAACAAACACAATTGGAGCCCGAAAAAGCAGTAAGGGAGTTGTCAATAACTTTGAAATCTTCTATCTTTATAGCATCTTCCACGGATATCAAATTAATATCGGGTTGGAGTTGGCCTTTTATATATGGAGACAGGCACATGACTCTCGTTCTAAGGGGATTTACTGTGGCAGCTTCATTACTCATTTGCTGAAGAGCATGGACATTTTCCAAGACCCTGGGCCAAGGCCGCCAAGTGCAATTAGGAAAGAATCTTTGATGGGCCGTTTGCCAAGTGGGGAGTGAAAAAAATCACAGGAACTTCCCGCACATCTAGCAGGCCGCATCCTTCTGCACAATCCTCCAAAGCTACTCCTTCCTTGTCTTCACCTGGTGAGTCTTTGATCCACGCAAAAAGAGATATAAAATGAGCGTGAATAAATACCGACAAGTGTACCGGATCGGATCAAGTAATATAGTGAGAGCAAGAGTGTCGAACCACGAAGATTGATTAAGTAATAAACCTTTATCAATTTCTACTATTATTTAGGCAATGATATTTGATGAGAATTGAATGAATTATACTAAATGCTTAAAAAGAGAATTGTGTTGAAAAATGATGAATTGATGATGGGAAATAGAATCCACCCTAATTCTACTAATCATATTGCCTTCATGTTATAATAACTCATAGCTATATGGAGTTTTCACAAGAAATTAACAAAACCTTAATCCTTTATTAAGTGTTAAAGTAATGTTACCTCAATTTAATTTAATAGCTCCGCTAAGTCAAATCAAATGAGGATTCTAATTCACAATCATAAATTTCCCAATTATATGATTGCCTAATATCTTTAAAATAATTTCTCCTAATCCCTTAGTGAAAAATTTAATAAAAATATTGCATGAAACACTTAGGTCACTTTCTAATAAAATTCAATAACGCTGCTTCCACATGAATTATTAAATCTTACTTAGGAATTCCTGATAAAACCTAAATTTCTCTTTCGAGTCATTTACATTTCTATGCATTGATTTCAATTACAAAATACAATTTATAGCAGGACCTCTTATATGAAAATTCCGCATATCTACATTTCCTATAACATGAATACAATGATCATTTTAGTTTAAATTATGGCTTCATCATATTTCCCACAAGGATGATTTACAACATTATAGTATGAATTGCATAAAAACAATTGAAATAAATAGGTGCAATGGAATTCATATTGAACAACAAGAATAAATTAATAAATGGCATAAAAGAAAATAAAGTAATTGAAACAATAGCTATAATCTTCAAGAACTTCAGCAAAATAACTTTCTTTCTTCAAACTAAAATTTGTAATAACATAAAATGTAAAGGAATTAAAGAAAACATAAAATCCTACAATTCGTAAGGGAATTCTAATGATTTCAAAGAAAGACAAAGGATGCTAAACAAAGAATCAAAACAAAAGGATTCTCAAAACAAAAGGGGATTCTAAACAAAAGGGAGCAAACAAAAACAGATGCTAAACAAAAAAAGGATGCTCTCAAGGTTGACACAAGGGGCCTATTTATAGATCCAAAGAGGAGGGGGATAAGGTTGATCTGATGAGGATTTGAGTCAGCAAATTAAATAAGATACGATTTTGGAGAGATTTTCGCAATGGATATCCGGGGAGTAATGAAGGCTGGTTCAAGGCGGCTTCAAGGCCGGCGGCCTTTATTGCTATCCTCCGCTGGCTTCTTCAATTTTGTGAAAAACTCCTCCAATTAAATTGTAATTTACTTTTGGGTCCTCAAAACCTGTATTTTCACAATAAACACCATTAAGTATCATTTCTTTATATTTTCTTATAATATTGAAATAAATTTAATATAAGTCCAAAAGAAAATATAAGTATAATGTGATCTTATCAACATCCCCACACTTGAACTTTTGCTTGTCCTCAAGCAAAATAATTGATTTAAACAAGAGAAATCCATCATTGAACTTCTGGTGCCCATTGTTCTAACCTACTGAAGTTTGTAACTAGTATATCTAGTTGAAATTTAGTAGTTAATCTAAATACAACAGATTTTTAATCCTTGTGTTTAACAATAGAAAACAATACTTAGTCCATAAGGAAAAAACATTCCATTGGTTATTAGCAAGTATCATCTCCCTCAATTTTACTTCTCTAAACAAGATAACAAGGAGTGAAAGCATATGGTATCCATTTTTTTCCTAGAATTTCCCCCCCCCCCCCCCCTTTTTTTTTTTTTGCCTTAATTGACAGCGGAGTGAGACTTCACTCATTTGAGGGACCAAAGCTCGCCCATGTCTACCTGGTTTTCATTAATGTACTAAATTTTTGCCTTTCCGCCCTTCTCGTTATTGTGAGTTCATTGAGTCGGCACATCCTAGGCTCATCGCCTAAGTGACCAGGTTTTAAAGGGACCCCTACGAACTCTTCCTCACACTAACATTTAAGATTGGATACTCTTAACTCACTTTCCTGAGTTATTGGAGTAAAAGGCTTTTTCTTTTTTTTTTTTAAGGGATCACTAAGTAAAATATTTCATTTACCTCTTTCACTAGGTGTTAAGGTATTCTCAAAGAAATTTCAAGAGAGATTTATCCTAACCAATTTTTCCTTGAAGTAAACTTGCTTGTTTTTTTTTTTCAACTTAAGGACTCAATCTCAAGTTCAAAGGCTAAACATAGGGTAAACCCCGTTCTCTAGAGATTTTACTATTAAATTTTAACTATGTAAACTAGTCACAATAGTTGGCGAGTAGGGCACCAATCTAAGTCAATTTCAGGATTTCAATTTAAGGACATAAATAAAGCATGGGATTTGTAAGCTCATGATGTGTGCAATCATTATACTTCTACATTTATAATCCCTTCCCCACACTTAAATTGGACAATGTCCTCATTGTTCCTAATATATCACAAAATTAAGGAAAAGAATGTCAATGCAGAAATTGAAATACTGGTACTTCCCTAGTGTAAAATTGTTCATCAGGAAGAAAATTCCTCCCAAAATGTCTGTCATCCTTGGAGTATCTTGAATGCACCGGCGGCTCTCATCCAGCCTTCAATTAGTTTCTTCTTCTTTTTTTTTATAACGAAATTAAAACACTAGTGTATATACTTATTGAGCATGGGCTACCTCCCATGAAGCGCTTAGTTTATAATCGCTAGCCCGACTTTTCCAGTTCAAGTTCTTGAATCTCCTAAATCCACAGTTGTGGCATTTCTATCAACATGTTCCCCTTCATAGTAATGTTTGAGAAGATAACCGTTTACCTTGAAAGTACGGTTGTCTTCTGCCTTCAACTCAACTGCACCATAAGGAAACACATTAACAATTTCAAATGGTCCAGACCATCGTGATTTCAACTTACCTGGGAATAGCTTCAATCGAGAGTTGTACAATAAGACTCTTTGACCAGGCAAGAACTCTCGCTGTAAGATGTTCTTATCATGCTATCGCTTTGCTCTCTCCTTGTAAATTCTCGCATTTTCATATGCTTCCTCTCTCATCTCGGCCATTTGATTCAATTGGAGCAACCTCTTTTCACCTGCAGCTTGCAACTCAAAGTTAAGGTATTTTATGGCCCAGTATGCCTTGTGCTCAAGCTCTACGGGTAGGTGACATGATTTACCAAAAACAATCTTGTAGGGGGACATTCCAATAGGTGTTTTAAAAGCTGTTCTATAAGCCCACAATGCATCATCAAGTTTTAAAGACCAATCCTTTCAGGATGCATTGACAGTTTTCTCTAAGATTCGCTTAATTTCCCTATTGGATACCTCAACCTGTCCACACTTTGTGGATGATAAGGGGTGGCAATTTTGTGAGTAACTCCATATTTTAATAATAATTTCTCAAATTGCCTGTTACAAAAATGTGTTCCCCCATCACTTATTATAGCTCTAGGTACCCCAAATCTTGAAAATATATTCTTTTTCAAAAATTTAATGACAACCCTGTTGTCATTAGTTTGTAGAGCAACTGCCTCTACCCATTTCGAAACATAATCAACAGCTAAAAGAATATATTTATTTGAAAAAGATGAGGGAAAAGGACCCATAAAGTCGATTCCCCAAACGTCAAAAAGTTCAATTACAAGTATATTATTTTGTGGTAATTCATGTCTTCTTGAAATATTGCCAGTCCTTTGGCATTGAGCACAAGTCATAATGAAGTTCCTGCAATCATGAAACAAACTAGGCCAATAAAATCCGCAAGATAAAATTTTTGCTGCCGTTTTTTCCATACCAAAGTGACCTCCTACCTCTCTAGAATGACAATGCTGTATAATGCTAAGCTGTTCACTTTCAGGTACGCATCGTCTAATTATTTGGTCAGCACAATTTTTAAAGAGATATGGTTCATCCCAAAAATAAAACTTCACATCATGTAAAAATTTCTTTTTCTGTTGGTAGGATAAACCATATGGAGTGATTTTGCTAACCAAATAATTAACGATATCAGCATACCAAGGTAATCCTTGAACTTCTACTACATGCAATTGTTCATCAGGGAACTTTTCATTAATAGGTGAATAAAAAAAATTAGATTCCAGACGGGATAAATGATCAGCCACCACATTTTCAGTTCCCTTCTTATCTTTAATTTCCAGGTTAAATTCTTGCAGTAGTAGAATCCATCGAATTAACCTAAGTTTAGCATCAGCTTTAGCAAATAAATACTTAAGGGCAACATGGTCAGTATATACTATGATTTTAGAACCTATTAGGTAAGGTCGGAATTTATCGCATGCAAATATAACTGCTAAAAGTTCTTTTTCAGTTGTGGCATAATTCCTTTGGGCCCCATTTAAGGTTCTACTCGCATAGTATATTACATGAAATGACTTATCTTTTCTTTGCCCAAGTACCGCTCCAACAGCATAGTCGCTGGCATCGCACATCAACTCGAAGGGAAGCTCCCAATCAGGTGCAACAATCACTGGTGCAGTAGTGAGCTTCTCCTTCAATAGATTAAATGCCTGCAAACAATTATCATCAAAAATAAAGGCAGAATCTTTTTCTAGTAAATTACAAAGAGGTCTTGAGATTTTAGAGAAGTCCCTGATAAATCTCCTATAGAAGCCAGCATGTCCCAAGAAGCTTCTGATTCCTTTCACTGTAGTAGGTGGTGGTAGCTTCTCTATCACCTCTACTTTTGCCCTGTCAACCTCAATTCCCTGCTTAGATACTTTGTGCCCTAAGACTATTCCCTCTCTTACCATGAAATGGCATTTTTCCCAATTAAGAAGCAGATTAGTTTCCTTGCATCTCTTAAGCACACATCCTAAATTTGTTAGACATGTTTCGAATGACTTCCCAAAAACCGAAAAATCGTCCATGAATATTTCAATGAAATTTTCTATCATGTCAGAAAATATGGACATCATGCATCTTTGAAATGTAGCGGGTGCATTACAAAGACCAAAGGGCATTCTCTAAAAGCAAATGTGCCATAGGGACAAGTAAAGGTGGTTTTCTGCTGGTCCTCGGGTGCTATATGGATTTGATTGTAACCAGAATAACCATCTAAAAAGCAGTAATAATCATGCCCTGCAAGTTTTTCTAACATCTGATCTATAAAAGGGAGAGGGAAATGATCTTTGCGGGTAGCATCATTCAGTTTTCTATAGTCTATACAGACTCTCCAACCAGTTACAGTGCGAGTGGGAATTAATTCATTAGCCTCATTTTGTACTACAGTCATACCACCTTTTTTTGGTACAACTTGGACAGGACTAACCCATTTACTATCAGAAATTGGAAAAATAATGCCAGCATCTAACAATTTAAGTACTTCTTTTTTTACAACTTCCTTAAGAGTTGGGTTAAGTCTTCTTTGTGGTTGTACTGTAGGTTTACACTCAGCTTCAAGAAATATCCTATGAGTACAAATTGAAGGGCTAATTCCCTTAATATCAGCAATGGTCCACCCGATAGCTTCCTTATGTTCTCTTAGAACATCCAAAAGTTGTTGCTCTTGATCACCTGTCAAAGAAGAAGAAATGATTATTGGCAAAGTATCATTTGTTCCAAGATAAGCATACTTTAAATGACCAGGCAAAGGTTTAAGTTCAAGCACCGGGGGTTGTGTCAATGACGGCATCAGTTTCTTCTCAGTGGTGCCCAGCTCCTCATAGTGTCGAGTCTTGAATTCATAAACTTGTTCAGTATGTTCTTCTTGGGGTTCATCCTCATCATCACTCCAATTATCTAAATCCCTAAGGACTGACTCCATCATGTCCACACCTACATTCTCTTCCATGAACTCACAGGAAAGCTCATCAACACTATCAATAGTGTAACAGGATTTACAGTCATCAAATTTCTTTGTAGCCTCATACACATTAAACGTGACTTGTTCATCCATAACTCTTAAAGTAAGCTTACCTTGTTCCACATCAATCAATGTCTTACCTGTTGCCAGGAATGGTCTTCCTAAGATCATGGGTACCTCTCTATCTTCTTCCATTTCCAAGACTATAAAGTCAACTGAAAGATGAATTTGTCCACTTTTACTAGGACATTCTCCACTATACCCTTTGGGTACTTGACACTTCTATCCGCAAGTTGTAAGGTGACGTGCGTCTCCTTACATTCTCCAAGTCCTAGTTTTCTGAAAATGGACAGAGGCATTAAATTTATACTTGCACAGAATCTATAAGTACTTTATCAAAATGAAAATTACCAATAGTGCAAGGAACAGTAAAACTTCCCTGATCTCTTTGTTTTCTTGGCAAATTGGATAAATTCTTTTGTAAGATCATAGAACATTCCCCTGTAAGCATCACTGGTTCATTCCCTTCAATCTTCCTCTTCTTTGTGAGTAAATCCTTCATGAACCTAGCATATGATGGCATCTGCTGAAGTGCCTCTGCAAAAGGAATGTTAATTTGCAATTTTTGAAAGACTTCTAAAAATTTAGCAAATTGTGAATCCAATTGCTGTTGCTTCAGCCTTCCTGGGAAAGGAATAGGAGGAACATATGCTTGCACTTTTGGTGAATTTTTCTTTGGTTCCTCTTCCTTTTGTTTCCCTTTATCTTTCTCTAGGTTAACCTCCTCTTCCTCAAGTTTCTTATCAACCAATTCCTTACCACTTCTTAGCATAATAGCATTTACACCCTTAGGATTCTGCTCAGTATTACTAGGTAAAGACCCAGATGGTCTATTATTCAACTGTTGAGACATTTGACTAAGCTGATTTTCAAGATTCCTAATGGTGGCTTGTTGATTTTGCAACATTGTGTCAGTCTTCTGCATATAACTTATCATGAGTTCTTCCATTTTAGACTGACCTTGCTAAGAAGAGGTATTATGATTAGAATATTGTTGATGGGGAGTATTATGATTAGAACCTTGCTTTTGAAATCCAGGGGGTTTAAGTGCATTGTTATCATTTCTCCATGAGAAATTTGGATTATTACGCCACCCTGGATTGTAGGTGTTTGAATAAGGTCCTTGATTTCCTCTTTGGAAATTATTGACAAAATTTACTTGCTCTCCATGTGATGAGGAGGAAAAGTTTCCAGATGGGCACTCAAGAGTTGAGTGTGGTCCTGAGCATAACTCGCAACAAGAAATTTGATTAACATTAAAAGATGGTGCAGAGGTGAGTTTACTTACCTGAGCGGTAAGAGCAGAAATCTGAGCTGTTAAGGTGTCCATGTCATTAACAGATGCTACTCTAGACTTACCTCTTTCATGTTGCCAATTATGTGCACTAGAGGCCATTTCATCTATCAAAGCACTAGCCTCTTCATATGTCTTACTCATTAGTGCACCACCAGAAGCAGCATCTACTAGAGATCTCAATGTATCATCTAAATGAGATAGAATATCTCAATAAGGAGATTATCTGGTAATCCATGATGGGGGCATTTTCTAATTGCCTCCTTGAATCTTTCCCATGCTTCAGACAGTGATTCACCACTAAACTTAGTGAAGTTTGTGATGTCATTTCTTAACCTAGCAGTTCTAGCAAGTGGAAAAAATCTCCTTAAAAATTTAGATGAGAGATCAACCCAAGTGGTTATAGAGTCTTGTGGCAATGAATTGTACCAAGCCCTAGCTTTTTCTCTAAGTGAAAACGGAAAAAGTTGTAGCCTAATTACATCATCAGATACATTATTCATTTTCACTGTATTACAATATTGAAGAAATACTGCAATATGCTCATCAGGACTCTCATTTGGATATCCTCCAAATTGATTTGATTGAACCATTTGAACGAGTGCTGGTTTTAATTCAAAATTGTTAGCCTGAATTGTTGGTCTTCTTATTGCAGGACCTGAAACAACAGGTATCGTGTATTCCCGAAGTGCTCTACCAACACCCTGAATCCGATTGTTGTTCTCATCTGCCATGTTCTCTTCTTCCTTTCTTCTCTGCTCTCTTCTAAGTTGTCGCAAGGTGCGTTCTATCTCAAGATTAATTGGTAGAAGTTCAGCACTTCTACTCTTGCGCATAAAAAGAACCTCAAAGAGAACAGGAAACGATCACACAATGAAAAAAAAAATTAAATTAAATTAAAACAAAATAATTGCGCCTAAATTAACAATAGAATCTGAAGATGGTCTAATATTAATCAATCCCCGGCAACGGCGCCAAAAACTTGATCCACCAAAAAGAGATATAAAATGAGCGTGAATAAATACCGGCAAGTGTACCGGATCGGATCAAGTAATATAGTGAGAGAAGAGTGTCGAACCACGAAGATTGATTAAGTAATAGACCTTTATCAATTTCTACTATTATTTAGGCAATGAATTTGATGAGAATTGAATGAATTATACTAAATGCTTAAAAAGAGAATTGTGTTGAAAAATGATGAATTGATGATGATGGGAAATAGAATCCACCCTAATTATACTAATCATATTGCCTTCATGTTATAATAACTCATAGCTATATGGATTTTCACAAGAAATTAACAAAACCTTAATCCTTTAATGTTAAAGTAATGTTACTCAATTTATAATGCCCTAAGAATCAATGGGATTTAATTAATCAATTCCCAATTATATGATTGCCTAATATCTTTAAAATAATTTCTCCTAATCCCTTAGTGAAAAATTTCATAAAAATATTGCATGAAACACTTAGGTCACTTTCTAATAAAATTCAATAACGTGCTTCCACATGAATTATTAAATCTTACTTAGGAATTCCTGATAAAACCTAAATTTCTCTTTCGAGTCATTTACATTTCTATGCATTGATTTCATTACAAAATACAATTTATAGCAGGACTTCTTATATGAAAATTCCGCATATCTACATTTCCTATAACATGAATACAATGATCATTTTAGTTTAAATTATGGCTTCATCATATTTCCCACAAGGATGATTTAAACATTATAGTATGAATTGCATAAAAACAATTGAAATAAATAGGTGCAATGGAATTCATATTGAACAACAAGAATAAATTAATAAATGGCATAAAAGAAAATAAAGTAATTGAAACAATAGCTATAATCTTCAAGAACTTCAGCAAAATAACTTTCTTTCTTCAAACTAAAATTTGTAATAACATGAAATGTAAAGGAATTAAAGAAAACATAAAATCCTACAGTTCGTAAGGGAATTCTAATGATTTCAAAGAAAGACAAAGGATGCTAAACAACGAATCAAAACAAAAGGATTCTCAAAACAAAAGGGGATTCTAAACAAAAGGGGATGCTAAACAAAAAAGATCTAACAAAAAGGATGCTCTCAAGGTTGACACAAGGGGCCTATTTATAGATCCAAAGAGGAGGGGGATAAGGTTGATCTGATGAGGATTTGAGTCAGCAAATTAAATAAGATACGATTTTGGAGAGATTTTCGCAATGGATATCCGGGGAGTAATGAAGGCCGGTTCAAGGCCAGCTCAAGGCCGGCGGCCTCCTTTATTGCTATCCTCCGCTGCTTCTTCAATTTTGTGAAAAACTCCTCCAATTAAATTGTAATTTACTTTTGGGTCCTCAAAACCTGTATTTTACAATAAACACCATTAAGTATCATTTCTTTATATTTTCTTATAATATTGAAATAAATTTAATATAAGTCCAAAAGAAAATATAAGTATATGTGATCTTATCAGTCTTCTATTCCCACATCGGAGCGGGTGCTTGACCGCTTGGCATCCATTGAGAAGACCCAAGGTGAGATGAAAGTTCAACTACAGGGGTTGAAAAAGAAAGAAAAAAAATTTAGAAAATTTGTAGTTCACACTTTCCAATCGCTGGCTAAGTGCTTGCCCTGCTTGCCCACTTATGCCTCTTCCTCTGAAGTTGAAGAGGAAGTTGAGGCCAACGGTGATAAAGACAAGGAAAACGAGGGAGAAAGTGAGGGAGAAAGTGAAGAAGATACTGAGGAAACCACTGAGGAAGTGGAACCAATCAATGCCAAGGGGGAGGAAAGTGATGATGATGAAGAGGATGAAATAGATGAGAATGAAGATGATGAAGATGAGGAGACTAGTTCGGAATAATGAATGACTTTAAGTTAACTATTTTATTCTGCATATTCGAGGAGCTCCTTCTGTTGAGCTAGACTCTTTCTTGCTGGATGACTATAATAATGACCGATCTCTATTTACTCTTTTACCTTTCGTTTTTGTTGTGTTGAACTTTGCTGATCTAGGTGCTATCCTGCGAATGCAACTGGTCCCATAACTTTCCTTGGCGAACTTCATCGATATAGATGATCGACATTCTGCTAGCTATGCAATTGGTCCATCACCTGTTTAATCCCGAGAAGTCTCGGTTCCTTTTCTTTTTATTTTTTCTTTTTATCTCTTTATTTCTCATTACGTTCTTGAATGATAAAGACATTAGGGACAATGTCTTAATCTAAGTGTGGGGAAGGGGATACTAAAGAAATTTGATAAGGGTTGTGCTGAATTGTATGAGTCATTAAAAAATTTCCCCTAATTTTTGTTTTTCTCTTTTTGCTTGATAATCAAATTTTGAAACAATGATTGCAAATTACATAGTATTTTAGCATTTAGTGAATGAATTCCTCTAAAAGAGTGTTGTGCATGTCACCTTTGTCTTCTTTGGAACATTGATACTTAGTCAAAGTTATGGGATAAAATCGTTGTGAAACTCAAAGATCTTGAGAGCCATTTAATCTTTCATGAAAGGGCAAATGAAATGATTCTCTTGGTAATCCTTCTTAGAAGATCTCTTTAAAGTAATAATTTAATGAAAGCATGTTATACTTGAAAAATAAAGGATTGGTTAGTATGGGCAGGCTTTGGTCCCTCAGAAGAGCAAAGTTTGACTCCGCTACTAACTAGTCAAAATAATAAGTTAAGGTAATAGAGGTTCGATGGGGTTCCTTTAAAACCTGGTCACCTAAGGTCGTCTGGCCTGAGATCGGCCGACCGAGGAAATTACCGTAACAAAATGAAATACCATTAAGGCAAAAGTTGAGAGGGTCTTGTCACTCGAGCAATTAAGCCCATAGGAACGCCCTCAATTGAGGGGATAACGTTCGTTAAGTTGGGTGACGAGCTTAGGATTATCGGCTGAAAAATCGTTACATGGGTTGCAAGATCCTAAACAAAAAAAAAAAAAAAAGGATGAAACCAGTGAACTATTACAAAGAATAAAATCTTTGAAGAGATCAATCAAAAAGGAGGAGGAATCTAGGGAAACATAGATGCAATGTATTTTCATTATTGATTGTTTTACTAAGAGAGATAATTGAGAAGATTATAGACTCTTTAGTGGTGGTTGAATTGTACCACGTTTCCTTTTGCTTTAATTGATCTTGTGTCTAATTTTGATCATGAAAGCCATTGTTAAATGACAAGGGTAAAGATTGGTCTATTCTGATTAATCCTAGAAATTTGACTAAAGTATCTTTGTTACAATACTTTCATGATAAGGTAAGAAACACACTCATTAGATTGAGGGATTGCATTGAGCTTTAAAGATTAAAATTCATAAATGCTAATGTCTGAGTAGTATTATTTAGTAACGACAATCATGATTAATGAGAAGTTTGATTAATGTTTTATTTTGCTTGAGGACAAGCAAAGACTTAAGTGTGGGGAAGTTTGATTAGTCGCAAAATACCCTTATCTAGAGTAATGAAATTGTGCTTTATTGTTGAATTTTTAGATGATTTGTTGAAGAAAAGGATGCTTAATGGAATGAATGTTAATTTCAGGATCTTCTAAAGTATTTTGGAGCTAAGGGAAGGAGTTTTGAAGAGTTGGATCAAGTTTGGAAGGAATTGGATACAATACATGTGAAGAAAAGAATTCTGGAAAGTACACAAGCGAGATACACGCCCATGTACTTTGCTTGTGTATACTGAAGTGGATGTCTGGAAAGTACACGAGCAAAGTACACGCCCATGTACTTTGCTTGTGTATCTAAGTTTTGCTGCTGTTCAACGATGTTTCAAATACACGACCAATGTACACTCCCATGTACTTGCTCGTGTATATTCACATAAGGACACTTGGATGCAAGCATGAGATACACGAACGAGATACACTACTCGTGTATCCGCTCGTGTATGTATCCAACCCGGGTACATGTATAAATAGACCGTTAGTTGCCCTAATACGAAGAGGACGAATTTTTTATTTGCTCTGACTCTCATAACAGTAAGGGAAAGAAGATTCTATCGATTCCAAAGGAGATTGAAGACCCACGAAGAAGAAGATTCTATCTTTACGGGTTGTGACTATGAATTTTATCTATTCTTCCAGTAATTGCATTTCTTTTGTCCAATTTATGGAGGAGTAGACCCTAAATCTAGATTTTATTTGAAACTTCTCTGTCATGTGATGAAGATTTGGTTTTTAATGCGAAGTTGTTGGCTTTCTTATGATTAATGCATGCCCTTCAATTGTTTCTTAGATTCATAGATTCGGAATATGAATTTATGCATGATATCATATTAGTTAATTGAGAAATTGCTCTTATGATTAAATTTAATGCAATTAATGAGATTTGATTGTTCTTCTAGAGATAGGAAACAAGATTCTTCTGTTCACATCGATTATTTTGATGCGAATTCATGTGCTTTATGCAATTCTAGGTTGCTATTAACTAAAGAGAGATCCTATTTGATAAACCTAGGATTAGATAGGTTAATATACTTGAGAAAGTAGTTAACTTGACTAGAGAATTCAATAGTATAATAAGTCAATTACGCCAATTTTCATAAATCTAATGAATTACATGATAGAGAAGGAGTAGAATAAAATCTATGTTGCTTTTTGTCAATTGATAAATCTTCAAAACCATTGTTGTTAGATTTGCCAGGTAAGTATCAAGTAAGTGCTACTTTTAATGTTACTGATCTGAGTCTTTTTTATGTAGGCAATGATTTGAGGACAAATCCTTTTCAAGAGGAGGGGAATGATGAGAGCCAAGCTAGAAGGTGGAATGTGGATCCTCTTGAAGTGCCACCTAGACCGATCACAAGAACTCGAGCGAAACTATTCAAGGAAGCATTGAACGGGCTGATAAAGCATATCCAAGAAGCCGGAAATGAGTGGAGCAACCATGAGAATGACCTTGCATTTGTTCAAATCATTCAAGGAGAGCAAAGCATAGGAGATCAAAGTTGCCGACCTTGACAACGCTGGCTTAAACGCTGTCGACCTTGAACCGGCGTTGCAATTAGCGCGCGATAGAGGGACTACATCGGCATATTACGCCGCCTAATACGCCACCGACTTTCATTGCCTGTTTGTTATTTTTCCGCGATTTTATTATGTTATGTCGTTTTGGGCTTTTGTTATTACGAGTTGTAAACCCTAATATAAGCTGCTAGGATTGGAAAACAGAACATAGAACACACATACAACATTGAATAACATATTTTGAGAGAATTCCTCTCTTGGTTCTCTAAAGAACTTCTCTTGAACTTATCGGATTTCTTTCGTGGCGTTCAACCAGACTTATCAATCGGTCTTTCATCCTGATTGTGGCGTCAACAGAACATACCAAGTTTCTTGCCTCGTCTATAGGCAATGGGTCGCGGTTCCACTTTGATTGTTTGACATCTTGGGTTGCAATTCCAAACGTATTGGTATTAGGTTTCGTCATACGTGGGCGTGGTTCGTATCAGTTTTTGTGTTTCAATAGATCAATTCATCAACCATGTTGAATGATAGTATGAATGGGGGAATTAGCAATGAGGCTAACAGTCAAGTTGGTAGCGATCAAGATCAATAAGTTGCAGGTGGAAGAACATTGGAAGAGTGATGTGCTTTACTAATTAAATATCAAACACATCAACAAGTGGCATGAAAAATAAATTCCTAACAACAAGTGGTGTGATCATTAACTTCACAAATGAACCCCGATTCATGAGATTGATGTTAAATTGATATAAGGAGCAAACAATTGTATAAATGTCAATGGAAAATAATGGAAATGAACTAGAATTCCACTCAAATTGAAATGAATCAAATATGAAAATGGAAGAACCCTAATTCATGTGGGTAATGACAAGTTACCAACAAATTGCACTTAGATATTATTCACTAAACACAATTTGAAGAAAAAACAACAAGAGGAAGATTGATATTACTCACAATCCACTCAAGTTGGTCTCACCACAATTTCACTTGTGAGATCGATAAGAGATCTTTACATGAAAGGGAACCCTTACGACAAAATGTGTTTATTTTCAAAAATGTCAAAAAGCTTCCTTCAAAACCCTAGTTAGAAAGTATTTATACTTGCTCCAATTAGGGTAAGAATAACACAAAATTAAAATAAGCCACTTAAGTAGCTAACTCTAAAAGCAATAAATTATAAGTACAAATGATCTTCAAGTGGCCGGTTCTTCACTTCAATATAACACATTGTAGATTGGTTCTTCTTTGATTTATGTAGGTCCATGAATAACCCATAAACTGAGCTTTATCGAGTTTATCCACTATCCTATAAAAATCGACAAGTGTACCAGCTGGAATGCATAATAAATATGAAATAGAAAAGAAGATACTAAATAAATATTCTTGGGGTCGAATTGTTCAAAGAGGACCCTTATTGCCAAATTTTGTAATCCCTTAGCTCTTGCTCTAGTGATAGGTCCTGTAGGAATTGGATTCCTAGCATCTCCTCGAGCCTCAAGAAGATTTCCCCTCAAATCTGATAGGTCTTCATGAACATCATCAGGTAAATAGAGTGATAGGTCTGTAACATTACATGTAGTAAAGACTCTATATCCTTCAGGCAATTTATCTGTTAAAAGATCACTATAGTCATCTAGTACCTATGATACCACAAGGGGTAGATGCTCTAGCCCCTCCTTTTTAGAGTATACCTCATTTACAATAAATATATTGGTCTCTCATCTACTATAACCTTCTCTAACTCATACTGTCCCAACAATAAGGTCTTCTTGTTTCCAATTTTACTTATCTGCCTTTGAACCTCTTGTACCTCTAAAGGTTTACTTATTTGTCTCTAAACCTCTTTGCCCTCTGAAGATTTACTCATTTGCCTTTGACCCTCTTGGACCTCTAAAGGTTTACTTATCTACTTCTGAACCTCTTGGACCTCTGAAGGTGACATTAGGTTTAACACTATAGATTTACCCTCTTTCTGGAACATATAAGTATTTCTAAAGACATCATGTAAAACCCTCTTGTCATACAACTAAGGCCTACTAAGTAATATATAGGATGTACACATAGGAAGAATATCACATTCAATTTCATCATGATATTTATCCCTTATACTGAAAGGTACCCTCACCCACTAGATCACATGAAGACTCCCCTACTCACTCAGCCAATATAATTTGTAGGGTTTTGGATGTGGGGTAGTTACAAGTTTCAATTTCGATACTAATGAGGCAGCTACAACATTAGTACAACTACCACCATCAATAATAATAACATACAAATTACCTTGCACCCTACAAGAAGTGTGAAACAAGTTTTCTCTCCCTCATCATCAACGGTTGGAAAAGAAGTCAAGGCTCGGTGTAGTACATTAGTAGACAAATACAAATCACCTCCCTCCTGATTTTTATCCTCTTTTACAAATCCCCCATTTACAACATTATTAGACATGGTTGTTGAATTAAGTTATACAAAGACAATTCAAAGGCAAGTGTAGTAGAATTCACAATCACCCTTTTATGCCAGTAACAACAACACTACTCCACGCCCTCAATCACTTTAAGATAAAAAATATACTCCACTTAACTTCACATACACTTCCACACTTCAATTACGGCAACAACAAGTAAAATCATAATAAACACTTCTCCAAATAGTTAGTTAATAATTCCAACTAAGCAAAGTGTTCAAAGTATTAATAATACATAATAACTTCCACACTTAATGCTTGCTTTTGAAATTCAAACTTAACCACTACAGCAACCTTCACTCACAGCACATACACACACTTACAATTCCACAATGCAGTAACCTTTCACCACAACACAAACAAATACACCACGTTCCACCCTTCACCACATAAAATCACTACACTACACACACACTTTACCCCTCTCCCAATTACGACACAACAACATAAATGCAACTCTTAATGAAACTTCTCCACAAATGGTAAGAAACAATTAAAAAATATTCAAATTGCATTCAATCAATACTACACAATAACTCTTCAAACTTAATGTTTGTTTTGAATTTAAATAATTTCGAAATCCTCCACGCAAAAGCAAATATGGAAATGTAATTCACACTCCTTCAATTTCGAAACAACATTTAAGAAATTCACTTCTCTTTTGTCACAAATAATGTCTCTCCAATTCCGAGAAACACACAAGGAAATACACTTCCTACTTCCCCTTCTTCTCATGGTAAGATCAAGATCACAAGGATTACTACAAGATCTTCACTTTCCACTTCAACAACAACAATTATAACATAACAAAATCACAATTAACTACTTCAATTCCACTTCAACAATTCAGATCGAGAAGTAAAATTCAAGAACCCTAATTTTTAATTGAAGTTCACACAAACCCTACTTCACAACCTTTGCTCTAATACCAAAAATTATGATGCACCTTACTAATTGGATAGCAAACACATCAACAAGTGGCGTGAACAACAAATGGCATGATCACTAACTTTACAAAGGAAATTCGTGAGATTGATGTTAAATTGATATAAGGAACAAACAATTGTATAAATGTCAATGGAAAACAATGGAAATGAACTAGAATTCCACTTAAATTGAAATGATTCAAATCTAAAAATGGAAGAACCCTAATTCACGTGGATAATGAAAAGTTACCAATGAATTGCACTTAGATATTACTCACTAAATACAATTTGAAAAAAAAAAACAAGAGGAAGATTAATATTACTCACAATCCGCTCAAGTTGGTCTTGCCACAATTTCACTTGAGAAATTAATAAGAGATCTTTGCATGCAAGGGAACCCTTACGGAAAAATGTGTTTGTTTTCAAAAATGTAAAAAGCTTCCTCAAAACCCTAGTTAGCAAGTATTTATACTTGCTCTAATTAGGGTAAAAATAACACAAAATTACAAATAAGCCACTTAAGTGGTCGGTTCCTAAAGCAACAAATTATAAGTACAAATGATCTTTAAGTGGCTAATTTTTTACTTCAATATAGCACATTGTAGATCGGTTCTTCTTTGATTTATGTAGGTCCATAAACCAAAAACTAAGCTTTAGCAAGTTTATCTACCATTTGTAAAAACTGACAAGTGTACCTGTTGGAATGCGTAACAAATATGAAATAGAAAAGAAGATACTAAACAGATATTCCTGGGGTTTGGTTGTTTAAAGAGGACCCTCATCGCTAAATTTTGTAACCCCTTAGCTCTTGGTCTGGTGATAGGTCCTATAGGAATTTGATTCCTATCAAGGAGCAATTGTAGGATCTTACCACCATTGTTGCTACATTAGCATCAAGGATAGATTGAATGACGATGCCACAACCATTAGTGGCAAACCCTCAGGCACCTCCACATAGAGTAGTCCCTCAGAATGTTCACAAGGAGAGAGTTGTTGGAGGTAATAGGGGTAAGAGAATGGAGGGAGATTATCATGCTCTTAGGGAGGAAAGAGATGATAATTTTGAGAATAAACCTTACCCAAACAGGGAGTTCTCGAGGATTGGAGTATGTGAAATTGCAAATGCCTTCATTCGATGGCAAGGGTTCTGCAGATGACTATTTGGATTAGGAGGACAAGGTTGAGGGTTTGTTCAAGTGCTACAAGATTGATGATAACACTCGGGTTTGTCTTGTAGTGGTGGAATTCATAGGCTATGCTACCTTATAGTGGAAAAATCTTGTGGTTAGCAGACAAAGAGATGGTGAGGCTTATATACATACCTGGCGAGACATGAAATGGGTATTGAGGAGAAGGTTTATACTTAAGCATTACAGGTAAGAACTGTTTATGCGTCTCTAAACACTGAGATAGGGAGGCAAAATAGTTGACGATTATATACAAGAGTTTGAGACACTGATGATCAATGTGGGTCAGTCGAGCCTCCTGAGCAAACCCTAGCACGATTTGTGTTTGGGTTGAAGTACGAAATTGCCTGCGTTGTAGAGCTATAGTGGTATAATACACTTAATGAGGTTATCCAGTTAGCCTTGAAAGTAGAGAGACAGTGGCGATCTAACCCTTTTCGTGCAGCTAGTAACAGGTATAGAACTTCTACCAAACCTCTTAGGTTTAATGGGAGGACAAAAAGGAATAGGGGAACATGCTAAGATTCTAGACAAGAATA
>JBBMOL010000532.1:0-167500 GCA_037954665.1 Laguncularia racemosa | reverse complement strand
CCCTCATCGCCAAGATTCGAAATCCTTTAGTTTTTGTGCTAATGATAGGTCTTGTCGGATTTTTGGGTTCCTATCATCTCCTCGGGCCTCAAAAAGATTTGTCCTCAAATCTGGCAGATCAAATGCAATAAGACTTTTTTTCCTCCTAGAAAACCACTTGAAGAAATATCATGCAAATCCTAAAATTTGAAATACCATAGGTGGGGATTGTTTTCTCTTTCCCCCAATTTTTAAATATTTTTTCATCTACAACCAAATAATGCTCCATTTTCCACTAAAGTTGCCCATGTATCAAACCTGTTCCACTGAAACCGTTTTTTCCTTTTCCCAACTCATCTGTATGTCATTGATCCTCATGGTCTTCTAATGGTTGACCCAACAAATTTTTGCCCTTTGAAACCACTGAAGGTTAATACAAATATCTCTAAATAGTCTGGGTCTCGATGATAGGGCCCTTTGACTCTGACCCTCCCAAAAACCCCCCAATATTTACTTAACTACTCATGAGCCTCTAGTACCTCTAAATGAGAACAAAATTGGCCCCTGAAAGTTTTTGGGCCTCTGGTTTGTCTGCTCATTTTAAATATGATCATTAAGGGTCCTCTAATGGGTTTTCACATCTATGTCGACAAATTTTATCTCTAAGGGTTGGCTCATGTCACCAGAAACCTCAGGTACCTCTTAAGAGTTGATCATGTGGGTATAACCCTCAGGTAACTATGAGGTTTCTCATCGTCATTACATATTCTGGACCTCTGTGGCGACATAGGGTTCAATCCCATACGTTTAAACCCTCCTTTTTGGGAAAAATAAGTATTTCTATACCCATCATGTAATACCATCCTGTCATACAACCATAGTCTACCAAGGGAATATGTAGGATGTACCATAGGAATAATATCACATTCCCAAATTCATCACAGTACTTTTTCCCCTATACTGAAAAATACCTAGCCTTTTAGGTCACCAAAGACCATCCTGAACATTCAACTAATGCAATTTATACAGTTCAGGATTGGAGTAAATACAAGTTTTAGTTTTAACACTAACGAAAAGCTACTTGCACAATTTGTAAAAACACCACCATCAACTACAGGGTACATAAATTTCCTTTCCCCCTTTAAAAAGGTATGGAACCCAAATTTTCCCTTCTTCTTTCCCTCCTTAGTAAACCCAAAATTTTTAATGTTCGGTGCAATACATTAGTGTAATGAAACATCTCACTAGAGATGATTGTGTTCAAACCCAACAACATAAAAATTATCCTCACACTTCCACGTTCAAGTACACAACCAAGCTATAAGTGAAGTACACTCAACTACTTTCAAGTAGATAGAATTAAATTCAACTACAAGTGTTTAAGTAACTAGTTCAATTACTTTCACACTTTAATGGCTTGTTTGAATTTTAAATTCTTCTACTCAAAACCTTCCATTCTTGTTAAGGTTTCACATTATAATAAATCACAAATTGCAGCACTATAACACAAGCACAAATGCACAACTCCACCATCACAAAACTCCCTTGCTTATGGTTCCACCACCAATCACGCCACTAGCAACAATTCTCTAATCAACACACGTAAAACCACGCCAAAAATACACACACACCCTTCACTAACTTTACAAAAGTACAACACCACACACATACACCTTCAAGTCATGGTGCACTTCTCTACTTCCACACAAGTTATCGATCCATAACTTACTCTACATACACATACAGTGCACTCACTTTTAGCAACAATAATAATACTTCAAATGCATCACTTCCTTGCCTTAACACACACAACACTTCTTGTTGCAACTCCTTACACTGAAACTTCACAACAAAGGCAGCAAGCAACAATTCAAATAATTCCACTAATTGCAACCTTCTCCATAAAAGGTAAGACAATTCAAATTCAAAAAAGAATCCTTAATGCTACTTAATAATTACTTCAAATTAATGGATGTGTTTGAAGTCAAATTCTACCATTCACTTTCCTTTTTCTTGCCTTGGCTTCTTACTACTTAAATACACAATTGGCAGCAATTAAACACATTCACATCACACCATTCACCTCCACACAAAAATCCCTTATGCTTACGGTTCACAATGCTTCACGCTACTACCATAATGTTCTTGACAGCACATATAATAACCAACACCAAATATATACAACCTTTACTAAATTAACAAGGATATAACACCAAATACACTCTTCAAGCTATGGCACACTTTCACTTCCACAAACTACAACCAAAACCACAACTTCTATACAAGATAAGGTAGCTCACTTTCAAATTCAAAAAGGAGTTCAATAAGTATACAATTCCACAAATGGTAAGAAGCTATTTCAAATTCAAATGACACACAATTAAATAATGACTTATTGTGTGTTTTGAAATTTCAAATTGGCTTCTTAATTCACACTTCAATTCTGAATTCAAATCTGAAAATATAAGTGTTACTCCTCCACTTTTCTAAAAAATGTACACAACACAAATCCACTTCACTAATTAAACACTACTTTCAATCCTTCACGGTTTGCTTCAAAATTACTACACAATCACAGCCAATAATCAAAGGAAGCCAAGAGTGTTCAAATCTCCAAGTGTACAACAACTAAACAACAAGATAATACTTCAACAACACAAGGAATAAAAACGCAACTCCACTTCACAATTTGAATCAATGTGATAATTAAACAACCCCTAATTTCCGAATTCTAAATCGCAAAATCCCTTCTCTTAAACGTCAAGCTCTTATACCAAAAGATGATGTGCCTAAATGGGATTTAAGCACAATCAAATGGAGTAAAAATCCACTCCTAAATGCAATCCCTAATTCTGGTTCAATAATTGAAGAATTTACATGATTCCAAAGGGTGCAAATGGATTCGGAATCAATAAAATAATGAACTAATCCAACACAAAGAATCAAATCCCCCAATATATACTAATCAAGCTTGAATTATCACGTGAAATTCAAGAATAATCAGCAAAGATAATATCGCGATTCCCCTCTATAGAATAAGGCAATCCACGTGAACAATGATAAGCAAATGTTGATGAATAACACTATGTTAAGTAACTCAACAAACTCAATATTTTGAAATTAAACTTAATCAAATCTGACCAAGAACTATCTCAATTCAACCCTAGATATTACACGATAGAGAAGAAAAGAAATCACAACAAAATGAAATTGATATTACTCATAATTTCAAGTGTTGCACTCGCCACAATTTCAACTCTTAGGATTGAAATTGATAAGAGTCTAATGACAATTAGGAATAACCCTAATCCTTACGAAAAGTGTTTGTCTAATTCTGAAAAATGGTCTCCTAAAACCCTACTTTAAGCAAGTATTTATACTTGCTTCGTTTAGGGTTAGAAAGTACATAAAATTACAACTATGCCACTTTTAAGGTGGTCGGTCCTAAAACTCAATTACAATAAAATAAAAGTGTCCCAAAATGATTACAACATAAATAGTCCAAGTAAATAACAAATGTATAAAAATTAGTCTTCAAGATGCTAGCTCTTCCATAGGATTCGTCGGCCCAATTCATCACCGATTTAGGTCGGTCCATGGATAACCCACAGGCTGAGTTTTAGTAAGTTTGTCCATCGCCTTGTAAAGCTTGATAAGTGTGCCTATTGGAATATATAATACATGAATAAGATAAAAGAGGTTAGTTAACGAATAATTCTAGGGTCGATTTGCTCAAAATGGGCCCTCATCGCCAAGATTCGAAATCCTTTAGTTCTTACGCTAATGATAGGTCTTGTCGGATTTTGATTCCTAGCATCTTCTATCTTGTTCATGTGATTTTTAATTGGAATTGAATCAATTGTGTGTGATCTTATTAATTGGTATTGCGTTTCCCCCTTGAGCACAGCAATAAGATTAAGAAAATCAAGAATTTATATTAATCTTAAATTAATACTAAGAAGAGCTTATTGATGATGTGCAGATTTCATAATAGCTTTAAGTCCAAGACCAAAAGTGCTTAAGACTAGGACTCAAGGTACGTGCAACTTATGTGTTATTTTGTGCTTGTTTAAGTTAGTTTATGTATTGAATTTGATTTAATTGGAAAAATTGACTTAAGTGTTTAAGTTATATGTTGTATGTGCTTAGCTCGGCCAAGGGGCTTATAGTGGTAGATCCCTAGGGAGTACCCCAATGATCCTTATGTGATGTTGTCCCTAGTGGAGTCGTGCTTAGAAATGATCTAGGTTTAATGTTGGATTAAGTGTTTAAGTGGACATAGGTATGGGGTCTATAGTGGCAGTTTCCAACATTAAGACTAAGTGGCTTAAGGGTACCATAGGTGTGAGGCCTATAATGGCAGTTCCCGTCACTAAGTTTAAGGGTTAAGGGATCATGGGTATAGGGCCCATAGTTGTAGTTCCCATCACCAATTCAAGTTCCAATGTGTCGAGTGTGTTAAGGGAGTCATGAGTACCCCGTTATTGCATGTGGACTTAAAATTGTAGCATGAAACGGTGCCTGTGTTTAAGGACTACATAATGTATGTGATAATTGTTCATGTGCATGTGCTTGTGTTATACGCACTGTGCATTAGCTTAACCTTTAAGGAACATTTTTTTTTAGATGCATGTGTTAAGGGAGATGATATACCAGAAGATAACCTAGGTTTAGGTGAACCGCCATGAGAAAAAGAAGATGGTTATCATTACTACTATAGTGATTAGAAATTTAGGAGAATTGTATTAATTGAATGTAATAAATAGAATCATTTAAAGAATGTTAATTTAGAGTTTTATAGACTTCTATTGCATTAGATGTTGAATATGGATTTATGAAATTGATTTTGAAGTTGTGGAATGTATTGAATGTGTTTATACAGGAATTTTAGAATAAAAAGGTATCAGAGTTAGTCTAGAGTCTTAACATGTTCTTATGAGATAAGGACACGTGATGAGTAGTAGTGCAACCCGAGTTTTGGAGCATTACAAAATCATACCCTTGTTCAAGTCATGGTAATCAATACATTGCCATAAAGAGCCATCTTTCTTCTTTGTAAACATTACAGGAGCTCCCCATGGTAAAATGCTAGGCTTTATGAACCTTTGATCTAATAATTCTTGCAATTGAGTTTCCAATTCTCTTAACTTAATGGGTGCCATTCTATACGGTTCCTTAAAAATTGGTTGAATCCTAAGTATCAAATTAGTGGTGAGGTCTATTTCTCTTTTAGGTAGTAGCCTAGGTAACTCTTTAGGAAATACATCAAGAAACTCTCTAACCACCTTTATATTATCAAGATCAAGATTATCCTTTTTTCTCCTCGAGAGCATAAACCAAACATTCCTTGATCATTAAACTATCATTACAATCTTTACTTCCATATTTTGTTATTCCATGTTTATGTTGCCATCTTTAAGGAAGGTGATTAAGGCGATTTTACCTCACTTTTGGATATTTGACTATATGACACCACAAATGTTGGACAAGTTTATCTAAGAAGGGAATTGATATCTTTGCTATTGGATGGTATTTGGTCTAAGTTTTGACCAAGTAAGAATGAGAATAACATAGGCTTGATTCTTTAGGGATTGCTTAAGTTAAATCCAAATGCCGATATTGAAGTGCAAGGATAAATATAGTGAATGAAGTAATGTATCAAATGGAAGGATAAGGATGAATTTTGAAGACTAAGAGTTGAAGTGGAACTTCATAAGCTTAACATTCTTAGTAGAGAAGTCTAGGATAGCTAAGTTGTTTATAGGTTGATCTTTAAACTGTAGGGTGAACCCAATAAAGGAAATTATAGGATGATATAAACTAGGAAAATCCTAAATTAAAACTATTTAAAAAGGAGCACTAAGATAAGCCATCAATATCTAACTAAGCCACATAGGAATTTAGCCAACATGGAATCAAAGTTCCCCAAAAATAAGACACTTGCAAAGCTCTAAAAATATCACATGAAGAAAATGAAAGTAAAGATGCACACTAATAAGTGGTGTTAAAAACAAATGTATCGAATACAACATTCCATCACCAATTTTAAAAGCTACAAACCACTAAAACTCCCAAATTTTGTATCTTGAATTAAATTCAAACACATTTCAATATAATTACATGATCAATCATACAAACTAAAACTAGCCCATGAATATTTTATGCATGCTTGTTATCTTCCAATTTCCCATGCATGCAAAAGCTTTTCCATTTTATTACTTAGAAGTCTTGTCAAAGAGACACTTTCCAATAGCTAAAACTTTCTACCTATTTACTTCCTAATTTAACTTCATAATAAACGTGTAAAGGAAGAAAAGGTTAGTCATCTTCTTCCTCTCCATCCTTCTTGTCATCACTCTCTTCCTCCTCCTCTTTCCCTCACATCTCACTCTCTCACTTCTCGCTCCCTTTTGATTTTTCCTTAAAACCCTCCCCAAATTCCCACATTTTCTTGCCGATACACCGAAAATAAAAGAAGGAATCAAAACAAGCATTGAAATTCCAAAGACAAATTGCAATATCCCAAATTGAATAACCTAGATTCCATGCCAAAAGAACCTAATTCCCTTACCAGATATGATGCACTAGTAGAGGATAGATCACGCTTGGTTTTGTTGATAAAAAACACAACAATTTGCTTTAATCACACAACAATAGATTATAAGTAGCCCTTTCTAAAAGTGTCTTTTTGTGTTCTATTAACAAAGTATTTATAGTAGCCTTCTAAAGAAACAAATGTGAACTAAAAAAAAAATAAAGGGAAAACACAAAATAAGTTAACCAAAACAAGTTATAAGTCATTGGCTTAAATGGACTACACCGCTGGTTCAAGGTAAGCCGCCCTCTTTTAGTTTACTTGATTATTGTCTCGAAGCACTGGCAAATGTAACTAATTGAATGTAAGACAATCATGTAAAAGGAATAAAGATACTATATGATTTTCTTCGGGTTCCATTTGATCAAGTAGAACTTGCAATAATAGATTCTATAGTCCTTTAGTTCTAGCTTGAGTAAGTGGTCCTGTGACTGAAATGGTTTAATTACCATCATCTCCTCAAGCCTATGGAAGATTTGCCTACAAATCTGATAGGTCTTCATGAAGATCTTCTAGTAGGTAAGGTGACAAATCTGAAATATTGAATGTAGTAGAAACATCATATTCTCTGGGTAATTCTAACTGGTAAGCATTATTTTTAATGAGCTTGAAAATCTTAAATGGTCCATCTACTCTTGGTGAAAGTTTCTATAACTTCTTGTAAGGAAACCGATCTTTACTAAGATGAATCCAAACTAAGTCACTTAGATTGTAAATCTTGGCTTTCCTATGTTTGTTGCCTTGAAGTTGCTACTGTTCTTGAGTTTTCTTAAGATGTTTAGATACCTTTTAATGAAGCTTTTGAATCTCTTTAGAGCACTCCACTCCACTCAAACTTTCTTCCTTTGTTGCCAATTTAGCTATTAAATCCAATGGAAGGGTAGGATTATAACCATACACGACTTCAAAGGGGGACTTACAAGTTAAACTATGAATCAACCTATTGTAAGCACATTCAATAATAGGGAGACATAAGTCCCAATCGATAAGATTCTTACCAACTATTGCTCTTAGTAAGGCACCAAGAGTATGATTAACAACTTTTGTCTAACCATCTGTTTGAAGGTGACAAGATGTACATACATGAGCTTAGTACCAAGTCGCTTCTAAAGTGTCTTCTAGAAAAAAAGCTAAAAAACTTAGTGTCTTTGTTAAACACTGCATTATGGGGAACACCATGTAATCTTACAATTTCCCACATAAAAAGGTTAGCAATAAAAATGCATCATCTGTTTTGTGAAAAGGTATGAAGTGGGACATTTTACTGAAGCGTTCGATGACTACCATGATGAAGTCTTTACCTCTCTGTGTCTTGGGAAGACCTAAGACAAAATCCATACTAATATCAATCCATGGCTATGTAGGTAGAGGTAAAGGCATTTATTCACCCTAAGCTTCCTTCTTTCCTTTCGCCCTCTTGCAAACCCTACATCTCTCCAAAACCTTATGTACATCTTTCAACATACCCCTCTAGTAAAAATGTTCTTTTAACAATTCTAAGGTCCTCTTCTCACCAAAGTGTCATGATAATCCTCTATCAAAAGCCCCCTCACAGACCTATAGGGTATACAAAACTTTCTTACTCTATACAAAACCCATATCATATAATAACCATCTACTACATTTCGTCTAGAACACCACTCAACAATCAATTTTAGGTGATCATCATGAACATATTGTTTCTTCATTAATTCAAACCTAAGCAACTTTGACTAAAGAGAATTGATAAGTACATACTTACATGATAACGCATCGGTTACAATATTTGTACTCCCTTTTTTGTACTTAATCACATAAGCGAAGCTCTTTAGAAATTCCACCCATTTTGCTTAACATTTAGACAAACGTTGTTGGCCTTTGAAGTGCTTCAAAGATTCGTGGTTTGTATAGATAATAAACACCTTAGGGAGGAGATAGTGGTGCCACGACATCAATTCATGCACTAAGGAATAAAACTCCTTATCATACACTAAATAGTTCAAAATTGCACCACTCAATTTCTCTCTAAAATATGCAATGGGTCTTCTATCCTATATCAACACTGCACTAATACCTACTCCTAACGCATCACACTCCTGCTCAAAAGTTTTGTCAAAATTTGGTAAAGCTAACACTAGAGCACTAGTCAACCTTGCCATTAACCTTTTCAAAACTCCTCTAAGCCTAATCTCCCCAAACAAAAGGAGCATTCTTCTTAATCAATTCAGTTAGTGGACTTACAATGCTACTAAATGATAGGAATCAGACTCTTCCAGGACCTATCACCAAGGCCTCGAGCTAAGGGCCTCCAAAATCTAGCTTTAAGGGTTTTGCTAGAGAAAACTAACCTTGAGAAATCTAACCTACTTTCTACATCTTTGCACTATAATTTTGATGCATTTAGCAGGTTCATTTGTCAGTCCTACAGGATGCAAAAACACCCATACTACTGAGCGAAATCAAGGTTGTCGATGGAACCTGATTCAAAACCTTCTTGAAGACCGGCATCATGAAGGACCATTTCTTTTATATATTTACTCTTTTATGAACTATTTTGGTTTTGGGACACTTTTATTTCGTTGTAATTTTCATTTAGGGTTAACCACCTTAAAAGTGGCAAACTTGTAATTTTAAGCACTTTTTAACCCTAGGAATAGCAAGTATAAATACTTGCTTAAGAGAGGGTTTGAGGAGGCTAATTTTTACAGATTTGAGAGTACATTTCACGTGAGGATTAGGGTTTCCTACTTGTCATTAGACTCTTATCAATTTCAATCCCAAGAGTTGAAATTGTAGCGAGTGCAACACCTTGAAATTGTGAGTAATATCAATTTCATTTTGTTGTGATTTCTTTTCTTCTCTAGTGTGTCATATCTAAGGGGTGAATTGAGATAGTTCTTAGACAGATTTGCTTCCTATTATTTTCGAATTCTTGTGCTTAATTGAGATACTTTGCATTTGAATTCAGTTCCTCCTTTAAGATTACTTATTGAAACGTGATTATCATTTGTGGAAAGGGGTTCTTAGAATTGAAGAATTATTTGAGATTATGAATTATTCACGTGGATTATATGTGATTAGTGTGATGTTAGAAGAGATTATTATTGTGGTATCATAATTGCATCATTGAGTATTTGGATTTCATTGCACCTTCACTAGGGATCACGCAATTTTACCCTTTTGGAACCGATTTTGTGATTGCTTTGAGTTTGTTTTCTTGAGTCTTTTATTGTGCTTCCAAGTGGGTTTAGGCACATCACTAAAGTTTCTAATAAATCTTCTATAAAAAGAAGCAAACTATGAAAACTCCTCACATCAGCTGCTGATTATGGCGTTGGCCACTCCATAATAACCTTAATTTTCTCTTCATCAATCTTCACACTAGAAAGAATCACAACAAAGCCCATAAATGTTACCTCCAATTAACAAAATGAGCACTTCTTAAGATTCCTATACAACCTTTAATCTCTCAAGATTGAAAAGACTACTTATAAATGCTTAACATGACTATCCAATTCTCTATTGAAAACTAGGATTTCATCAAAATATATGACAACAAATTTTCCCAAAAATTCTTTCATGACATGATTCATAAGTCACATGAAAGTACTAGGGGCATTAGTCAATCCAAATGGCATGACCTTCCACTTATACAAACCATGTCGTGTCTTAAAAGCAGTCTTCCATTCATCTCCTACCTTTATACGAATTTGGTGATACCTTCTCTTAAGGTCAACCTTAGAGAATACATGTGCACCATTCAGTTCATCTCGCATATCATCAAGTCTAGGAATGGGGTACCTGTATTTGATGGTAATTTATTGATGGCTTTGTTGTTAATGCACATACGCCATATACCATCCTTTTTAGAACAAGTGTAGGAACAACACAAGGATTAGTACTCTTTTTAATAAAGCCCCTTTCTACCAATTCATCCACCTATTGCTTCAACTCTTTAGCTTCTTTAGGACTCATGTGATTTGTAAGTTGATTTAGTAAAACTAACCCAGGCTGTAAATCAATTGCATGCTTAATGCCTCTCACTAGTGGTAATCCCTTAGGTAACTCGTTAGGGAATATATCCATGTACTCATCTTGCACCTGGTTCACTTAGGTAACACATACTTCATTTACAATAAATATACTAGTCTCTCTTCCTAAATTGCCTCTTCCAGCTCTTTCTATCCCACAAATAAGGTCTTCTTTTGGTGGTTTTATTTATCTGCCTCTATGCCTCTTGTACTTCAATTGGTGACATAGGATTCAAAACAATTCGCTTGCCATCCTTTGGAATACGTAGGTGTTCCTAAACCCATCATGCAATACCCTCCTATCATATAACTATAGCCTAGCAAGCAGTATGTGTGATACATACATAGGAAAAATATCATAGACAATCTCATCATGATATCTCTCTCCTATACTGAATGGAACTTTAGCACTTTAAGTAACATGAAGACTACCTTGTTCACTCAACCAGTGTAGCTTATATGGCTTAGGGTATAAAGTAGTGACTAGTTTCAATTTATTAACTAATGACGCAGCGACTATATTGGTGTAACTACCATCATCAATAATAAGAGGATAAAGGTTATCTTGGACCCAGCAAAAAATAAGGAATATGTTATCCCTCAATTCTTCTTCATTAGTAAGAAAAGTAGTCATCACCCTATGTAACACATTGATAGCCAAATATTGATCATTCCCTCTGTCTCCATGCACCTCAACATCTAAATCTCCATAATACTCATCTAATACTACTAACAAAATTGTTAGCTCATCCATCTCTTCGTCATCATCCTCACTCTCTACCTCCATAGCAGTCATCACCATTCAATTTGGTCATTGAGTAGCCATATGTCTAAAAACCAAGCATTTGAAGCATTTGATTTGATGAGTCTCTCCTTCTGATGAACTGGCTATTATCTACTTATTTTCAGTCCCAGCAACTGCCTTCCTTTTCTAGAAAAATCTTTCTCCCCTTTAACGTCTGTAATAGCTATGTTCTTTTCCACATTCTTACCATATCCCCCTTTATCAACATTAATTCTTGCTATCTAAACCATACAATTTATTAGAGGATCCATACTTGTTACTCATTGTTCTATAAGATTAGAATGCCTCTACCTCTCAACCTTCAAGGCCAACTATATGGCTTCATCAAGGGTATCATATCCTTGCATACATAAGCAATCTCATATTTTAGACCTGATATAAATTGTGCCATTTTCTATTTAGGAGGCTCAATAGCTCTACATCAAATCATCAATGTTTCAAATTCTTGGACATACTCGTCTACGCTTTACCTCTCTATCTCAATGTCTAGAGACGTATGAATAGCTCCTGCCTATAATTCTCTAGGATAAATCTCTTCCTCATAATCTACTTCATCTCCTGCTAAGTACAGATCTCAACATCACCATCTCTCCTCTTACTAGCCACATTGTGTTTCCACCATAAGGCGACATACCCTGTAAACTCTATTACTGCCAGGCGTATTTAGGTATTATCATTAATTTCATAGAATTCAAAAAGCCTTTCCATGTTATCCTCCCAATCAAGATAATCCTTTATAAATCCTCTTCCAGCAAATGAAGGCATCTGTAATTTCACAAACACTAAACCCCTAGGTGGCCTAAACTCACAGTTATGATAGAATTCATCTTCAAAATTATCATCTCTTCTTTCTAGCTAGGCATGGTAATTTCCTCTAAATCGCCTTCCCCTATTACCACCCAATGCTCCTTCCCTACAAGCATCATTAACGGTTACCTAAGGTGGGGATGCTGGTAGATTTGTCGCTGGCTATTGTGAAAGTGTTATCTGATCAACCCGTGTGGTTAGATTAGTAATAATAGTGGTTAGATCTTCTAATTTCTCTTCCAAGTTTATCCTACCACCTGTAGCATGGCATCCCTAACCTCTTCCCTTAACCTGATTGTTAGCTTCATCCCTAATTCCTCCATTTCTACTACCATTCGACATAATTGTTAAATTATAGTCTTAACATAAATATCCCAAATCATGATCACAACCTAATATTAACCTTCATTCAATTCCTAATCCACAATCACATGAATCACAACACAAACCCCATTCTCAACCTTTGGTCAATTCCCATCCACAATCACATGAATCACAATACAAACCCAAATCTTAACGTTTGCTCAATTTCCAATCTATAATCACACAACCATGACACACACACTCTAAATTCAATCTTAATCAATTTCAATTCACAATAAGCAACCTACGGCATATATCTAATCTCACTCCATAATCAAGTAACCATGGCACATCCACGACACAATCTGATAGGAATCAAAATTCGACAAAACCTATCATTAGAGCAAGAACTAAAGGAATTCAAATTTTGGCGATGAGGGCCCAATTTGAGCAAATCGACCCCGGAATTATTTATAAATTAACCTCTTTTCTATTATTCTTGTATTGTGTTTTCCAACAGGCACACTTATCATATTTTATAGGACAATGGACAAACTCCCTCAGACTCAGCTTATGGGTTATTCATGGACCAACCTGAACGGCGATGAGTTGAGCGATGGATCCTATACAAGATCGGCATCTTGAAGACCATTTATTTTATATTTTTCTTCTTTTATGAACTATTTTGGTTGTATTTGGTTTTGGGAAACTTTTATTTCCTTGTAATTTTCATTTAGGACTAGCCACCTTAAAAGTGGCAAACTTGTAATTTTGATCACTTTCTAACCCTAGGAGGAGTAAGTATAAATACTTGCTTAAGATAGGGTTTGAGGAGGCTAATTTTTACAGATTTGAGAGTACATTTCAGTGAGGATTAGGGTTTCCTAATTTTCATTTAAAATCTTATTAATTTCAATCCCAAGAGTTAAAATTGTGGCGAGTGTAACATCTTGAAATTGTGAGTTGTATCAATTTCATTTTGTTGTGATTTCTTTTCTTCTCTAGTGTGTCATAACTAGGGTTGAATTGAGATAGTTCTTGGTCAGAAATACATCTTATTGTTCACGAATTATTGTGTTTATTTGAAGTACTTTGCAATTGAATTTGAATTTTCATTGAAGAATTCCCTTGAAAACGTGTACTTCACTATTAGAAAGGAGTTCTTGGAATTGAGGTTTTCTTTGACATTTGTGGATTATCTTCGTGGATTATATGAGATTAGAGTGTTTTTAGAAGATATTATCATTGTGGTATTACAATTATAACTTTGAACTTTTGGATTTCCTTATATCTTCATTAGGGTTCACGTGAAATTGCCCTTTGTGGATCCGGTTTTGCCTTGACTTGAGATTGTTTTTCTTAAGTCTTTTGATTGTGCTTCTAAGTGGTTTTATGCACATCAGCTTTTTGGTATCAGAGCACAAGTTGAGAGAAGGGTTAATTGTTGGTTGATTTCATGATTATCATCATCAATTAGGGTTTTTCAATTTTGAACCGCAATTGTGTTGTCGTAGTTTGTGAATTGCGAAAATTACCTTGATTGGAATTTTGATTTGCTGCTTGTTAGAGTTGGATTGGGAGGATTGTTGTATCTTCTTGTGATTGATTATTTTCGTGGAAGGGAAGGAGAGTAGAAGTGTTAATTCAACAATTTTTTTTAACTTGAAAATTTGCCTTTTCTTACCGTGACTAGCTAGTTGCGTGAAGAGCTTGTGGCATTTTGTTGTTGTTGAGTCCATTGTGCAAATTCAGAACTGGGGAAGTATTTTACAGATTTGCATTGTGTTGAGTAGTAAGGAATCTATTTGAATTCAAACACATCCATTAAGTTGTGGGAGTTAATGAGTGTTATTTGAATTTGAAATTCATTTCTTACCAATTGAAGAAGGCTTACAATTAGTGAGGAGGTTGAAATTCAAATTGGAGTTGCTGCCTATTGTAAGTTTCGGATTACATTTGTGGAAGAGTGTGATCTTGAATTGTTGCAAGAAGATTCTGGAAATTGAGTAGTGTGTTTGCAATTTTCAGATTGCATTGTGTAAAAAAAAAAAAAAGAAAGCATCTGAATTCAAACACCTTCATTAAGTTTAAGGCAATTCATTGAGTAGCATTGAATAAGTTTTATTTGAATTTGAATTGTTCTTACCATTTGTGGAGGAGGTTGCATTTAGTAAAGTGATTTGAATTTGAATCTATTGTTACCTTTGAGTGTGAGTTGCGGTGTAAATTGTGTTGTGTAGTGGCAAGAGATTCTATACTTGGAAGTGTATGTGTGTTGCACCGTGATGTAAAGGGGGTGTGTGTGTGTGGTGTAATGAGTATGTGAGTGAAGGTGTTGCAACGTGGTGAATTGGTGTTGTGGTGAAGTGAGTGCATCGTGATTGTGTGTATGTGTGGTGGTGTAAATTTGTGGAGTTATGTTTAGTGTAAGGTGCTACACATTAAGACTCATTGTGGGTGTAAAAATTTAGCAAGAAAGGAAGGTTGAGTAGTGGAATTTAAAATTCAAACAAATCATTAAAGTGTAAAAGTAATTGAACTAGTTACTTAAACACTTGTTGTTGAATTTAATTCTATCTACTTGAAAGTAGTTGAGTGTACTTCATTTGTGGTTTGGTTGTGTACTTGAACCTTGGAAGTGTGAAGATAATTATTGTATTGTTGGATTTTAGTACAATCATGTCTAGTGAAATGTTTCATTATGCTAACATATTGCATCGGGACATGACTTCTTTTCAAACCATTGATGAGGGACAAAGAGAAAACTTGTTCCATACTTCTTGTAGGGTACAAGGAAACTTGTGCGCAATTATTATTGATGGTAGTAGTTGTACTAATGTTGTCGCTGCATCATTAGTATCGAAGTTGAAACTTGAAACTATCCCACATCCCAAACCCTATACATTACATTGGTTGAATGATCAGGATGGTCTTTGTGTAACCCAAAGGGCTAGGGTACCCTTCAATATAGGGGACAAGTACTATGATGAGCTTGAATGTGATATTCTTCCTCTTTGTGCATCCCATATATTACTTGGTAGACCATGGTTGTATGATAGGATGTTATTACTTGATGGGTATAGAAATACTTATATGTTTAAAAAGGATGGTAAACGTATAGTATTGAAGCCTATGTCACCATTAGAGGTCCAGGAGATGCAAAGACAAATAAAACAACCATCATAGGTTCGTGAGGATCATGGCCACATGATCAAACCTTTAAAGGACCAAACTGTGCAGACTCAGGTATGCCAACCTTCAAAGGTTCTTGAAGGCTCTAGTGACACAAGCCAACCCTTAGAGCATAAAATTTGTCAGACACTGATGTGCCAACCTTCAGAGGATCTTGATGATCATAGTCAGACGAGCAGACCAGTAGAGAGCCAGACTATTCAAAGACAGTTATGTTCACCTTTAGAGGTTTCAGAGGGTAATGAGCAATTAGGCCAACCATTAGAAGACCATGAGGATCAGCAACATACAGATGAGTTAGAAAAGGAGGAAACGGTTTCAGTAGAACAGGTTGATTTAGGGGTGACTTTATTGGATAATGGAGCATTATTTGTGTTGCAGATGAGATACATCCTAGAAATGGAGGAGAGAAAATAATCACCACCCGTGGTATTTCAGATTTTGGGATTCTGCAGTGATATTTCTTCAGGTAGCTTGCTAGGAGGAAACAAAGTCTCTACTGCATTTGATCTACCAGATTTGAGGACAAATCTTTTTAAGGCCTAAGGAGATGATAGGAATCAAAATTCGACAAAACCTATCATTAGAGCAAGAACTAAAGGAATTCGAATTTTGGCGATGAGGGCCCAATTTGAGCAGATCGACCCCGGAATTATTTATAAATTAACCTCTTTTCTATTATTCTTGTATTGGGTTTTCTAATGGGCACACTTATCATATTTTATAGGACAATGGACAAACTCCCTCAGACTCAGCTTGTGGGTTATTCATGGACCAACCTGAACCGACGATGAGTTGAGCCGATGGATCCTATAGAAGACCGGCATCTTGAAGACCATTTCTTTTATATATTTCTTCTTTTATGAACTATTTTGGTTGTATTTGGTTTTGGGAAACTTTTATTTCCTTGTAATTTTTATTTAGGACTAGCCACCTTAAAAGTGGCAAACTTGTAATTTTGACCACTTTCTAACCCTAGGAGTAGCAAGTATAAATACTTGCTTAAGAGAGGGTTTGAGGAGGCTAATTTTTACATATTTGAGAGTACATTTCACGTGAGGATTAGGGTTTCCTAATTGTCATTAGACTCTTATCAATTTCATTCCCAAGAGTTGAAATTGTGGCGAGTGCAACACCTTGAAATTGTGAGTAATATCAATTTCATTTTATTGTGATTTCTTTTCTTCTCTAGTGTGTCATATCTAGGGGTGAATTGAGATAGTTCTTGGATAGATTTGCTTTCTATTATTTTCGAATTCTTGTGCTTAATTGAGATACTTTGCATTTGAATTCGGTTCTTTCTTTAAGATAACTTCTTGAAACTTGATTATCACTTATGGAAAGGGGTTCTTAGAATTGAAGAATTATTTGAGAACGTGAATTATTCACATGGGATTATATGTGATTAGTGTGATGTTAGAAGAGATTATTATTGTGGTATCATAATTGCATCATTGAGTATTTGGATTTCATTGCACCTTCACTAGGGATCACGCAATTTTACCCTTTTGGAACCGATTTTGTGATTGCTTTGAGATTGTTTTAATTGAGTCAATTGATTGTGCTTCCAAGTGGATTTAAGCGCATCACAATCCATGGCTTAAACAATAATTTTAACCTTTATTTAATTCCAATTCATAATAATCAATTAACCCATGGCACAAATCACATAATAACCTATTTTCAATTCACAATAAAGTAATCCATGATACTCACAGCATAAACCCTAATTTTTCATTTCCCAATCAAGCAACCCACATTACAAGTTGTTCTCTTAACCTTGCTTTGATACTAAATTATGATATGCTAAAAATAAAAGAAGGAATCAAAACAAGCATTGAAATTCCAAAGACAAATTACAATATCCCCAAATTGAATAACCTAGATTCCACACCAAAAGCACCCATTTCCCTTACCAAAAATGACGCACTAGTAGAGAATGGATCAAGCTTGGTTTTGTTGATAAAACACACAATAATCCCTAGCTTTAACTCACCACAAACAATAGGATTGATAAGAGTTGTTCCAAAAATGAGAGAAGGTTCCCTTGTCTATTCTATGTTCCACCAAAATGAAAGTGTCCTTTTATGTTCTATTAACAAGGTATTTATAATAGCCTTCTAAAGAAACAAATGTGAACTAAAAAAAAATAAAAGGAAAACATAAAGCAAGCCAGCCAAAATAAGTTGTAAGTTGCCCGCCTAAATGGACTACATCGTCGGTTCAAGGTAAGCCGCCCTCTTTTAGTTTACTTGATTATTGTTCTGAAGCACTAACAAATGTACTTGATTGAATGTAAACAAATCATGTAAAAGGAATGAAGATACTGATTGAATCATGTACTTGATTGAATCTTTTCCATTACTTATGTGTTGTGTATTCCAGTAGGCATACTTGTTAGGTTTTACAGGGTAATTGATCCACGCAAAAAGAGATATAAAATGAGCGTGAATAAATACCGGCAAGTGTACCGGATCAGATCAAGTAATATAGTGAGAGAAGAGTGTCGAACCACGAAGATTGATTAAGTAATAGACCTTTATCAATTTCTACTATTATTTAGGCAATGATATTTGATGAGAATTGAATGAATTATACTAAATGCTTAAAAAGAGAATTGTGTTGAAAAATGATGAATTGATGATGGGAAATAGAATCCACCCTAATTCTACTAATCATATTGCCTTCATGTTATAATAACTCATAGCTATATGGATTTTCACAAGAAATTAACAAAACCTTAATCCTTTATTAAGTGTTAAAGTAATGTTACCTCAATTTAATTTAATAGCTCCCGCTAAGTCAAATCAAATGAGGATTCTAATTCACAATCATAAATTTCCCAATTATATGATTGCCTAATATCTTTAAAATAATTTCTCCTAATCCCTTAGTGAAAAATTTAATAAAAATATTGCATGAAACACTTAGGTCAATTTCTAATAAAATTCAATAACGCTGCTTCCACATGAATTATTAAATCTTACTTAGGAATTCCTGATAAAACCTAAATTTCTCTTTCGAGTCATTTACATTTCTATGCATTGATTTCAATTACAAAATACAATTCATAGCAGGACTTCTTATATGAAAATTTCGCATATCTACATTTCCTATAACATGAATACAATGATCATTTTAGTTTTAATTATGGCTTCATCATATTTCCCACAAGGATGATTTAGAACATTATAGTATGAATTGCATAAAAACAATTGAAATAAATAGGTGCAATGGAATTCATATTGAACAACAAGAATAAATTAATAAATGGCATAAAAGAAAATAAAGTAATTGAAACAATAGCTATAATCTTCAAGAACTTCAGCAAAATAACTTTCTTTCTTCAAACTAAAATTTGTAATAACATGAAATGTAAAGGAATTAAAGAAAACATAAAATCCTACAGTTCGTAAGGGAATTCTAATGATTTCAAAGAAAGACAAAGGATGCTAAACAAAGAATCAAAACAAAAGGATTCTCAAAACAAAAGGGGATTCTAAACAAAAGGGGATGCTAAACAAAAAAAAAGGATGCTAAACAAAAAAAGGATTCTAAACAAAAGGGGATTCTAAACAAAAGGGGATGCTAAACAAAAAAAAGGATGCTCTCAAGGTTCACACAAGGGGCCTATTTATAGATCCAAAGAGGAGGGGGATAAGGTTGATCTGATGAGGATTTGAGTCAGCAAATTAAATAAGATACGATTTTGGAGAGATTTTCGCAATGGATATCCGGGGAGTAATGAAGGCCGGTTCAAGGCCGGCTCAAGGCCGGCGGCCTTGAATGTAGGCCAGCTTTAAGGCCGGCTCAAAGCCGGCGGCCTTGAATGTAGGCCGGCCCAAGGCCGGTGGCCTTTATTGCTATCCTCCGCTGGCTTCTTCAATTTTGTGAAAAACTCCTCCAATTAAATTGTAATTTACTTTTGGTTCCTCAAAACCTGTATTTTCACAATAAACACCATTAAGTATCATTTCTTTATATTTTCTTATAATATTGAAATAAATTTAATATAAGTCCAAAAGAAAATATAAGTATAATGTGATCTTATCAGTAATGGACAAACTCTCTAAGACTCAACTTATGGGTTATTCATGGACGACCTAAACCAAAGATGAGCTGGACCAACGAATTCAATTGAAGAACTGGCTTGTGAAGACTATTTTTGTATTTATTATTTTTCTTTGAACCATTTTTTTTTTGTAAGCTTTTTAGGAAATTTTATTTGGTTGTATTTATGGATTTAGGACTGGCCACCTAAGTGGCATATATGTAATTATTTTTCCATTTTTTATCCTAAGTGGAGCAAGTATAAATACTTGCTTAAGTAGGGTTTAAAGGGAGATAGTTGAGAGATAAAAAAATTGCCACCTCTTTCACGTGAGAATTAGGGTTCCATGCTCTAAATTTCATAAGACTCTTATCAATTCTACAAGGATTGTGGCGAGTGATAGTTTAAGGATTTGTGAGTAATATTAATTCCCTAAGTTGATTCCAATTCATGCTAGTGTGTCATATCTAGTTGTGATTTGGGTTATTCTTATTTGTTCTTGTTATCACGACATTTTAGGGTCATTTCTGTCATTGGATTGCATGCAATTTCGTGGAATTAGATCCTAACTTGTATTGTTAATTATGATTATTCAATTGCTATTGGAATTTATCATTTGCATGGAAGCCTTTTACTTAAGGGATTCACGCCATTTTAGTAGTCTTGGTGATTGGTTTATTCCATTTGTTCTTGTGTTATGTGCTTGATCCTATTGAGCACATCATAATTTTGGTATCAGAGCATATCATACTTGGTTTTTACAATTTGGATTCATAAGGGATTGGAGGTTTACGCCTCTTGTGGAGTGGTTGTTAATTGGAATTTGCTTCAATTGTTTATGTATGTGTGCTTAGTCTTTTTAAGCACATCAGATACTATATGATTTTCTTCGAGTTCCATTTGATCAAGTAGAACTTGCAATGATAGATTCTGTAGTCCTTTGGTTTTAGCTCAAGTAAGTGGTCTTATAATTGAAATGGTTTGATTCCCATCACTTGCAATTTCATACTTATACAACAGGAAGAACCAAAGTAGTCATCCTTGTCCTCTCACTCTCTTACCATAATTATGAAACACTAGAAAATTAGGTCATTTCTAATAGTAAATTTAATTAGGACAACCATTTAAGATCTCAACAAAATAGAATATTGTACCTTAGAATTTTTCAAACCACTAATGTTAAGACTTTTCTCAAAATATAATTCTTGTCCATACTTGACAAAGGTTAGTCTTTAATCCTTTTGTAACAAGAATTTTTTGGATTCTCTTAAATACTTGTATACAATTTTTCTTCTTTTAAGGGATGTGAATAATTAGCTTGTCAAAGAAGCATCTTTGGTTAACTTCCCAAGAAAGTCACCTTAAAAGCTTAATCTTTAAGTTACAAAGTTAACTTCTTGAAGGGGGTTATTTTACAAACTGCTTAAGGAAGCTTACTTGACCAACTTCTCAAGTAAGGCATCAAAAGAAGCTTCGCTAAGTGGTATACTAAGTTAACCTCTCAAGGAAGTCATCTTGATACACTTAATGACAAAGTTTATGATAAAAGAAAACTACTAAACCAACCTCTCAATAAAACTACTCATCATATAGATACCTTAACCTACAAGATGAATTAGTCACTAAATCTAGGAAATCTTATCTTAAGATGGCCAAATAAGGTTAGGATATTATAATTAACTTAGTAAATTGAGAGTTGACTTAAGTCAACTTGGTCAACACATAAGTTAACTTGAGTTAACTTGCTAAAAACATAGCATTGACTTGACTTAACTCAGTATTAGATTAGGAAAGACTTGAGTTGACTTGGGCTACTAGTGTAATGACCTAAGATGACTTAAGTAAATAGAATTAAATGCTCAAGTTGACTTAAGAGTACTTGAGTAGTGATGTAAGTTGACTTACACACAAAACTAAGCCATTAGATGACAAGGAGATCCTTACTCTAGCTAAGCCATCTAATGAAGGAAGTATAAACAAGTGTGAAAGGAAATATAGATAACTATGAACAAGAAGTTTGAATAAGAAATAAGAACAAGTGTGAAAAGAAGTAAGAACAAATGTGAACACAAGTATGAATAGGTATGAACACTTGACAGATTTGACTTAAAAAATAAAATTGAAGATAATAACTTCCATCCTATGAGCTTAAACATCATTTGTAATTCCTAAAACTTTTCATAAATACTCTTAGAAACTCTATTAGATAAGGAAATACGGCTAGGATTTAGGTCTAAATGAAACTAGGTAAAGCTTAAGAGCTAGAGATGACTCTATATATTATAAGTTAACTTAAGTAAACTTAACTAAAATGAAAGTCGAATTAAGTCAACTAATTCAAATAGACTAAGTAACTTGAGTCTTCTCCTTAACACCTTTGAGAAGACTTGAGTAGACTTAGGTTATAAGAATTTCAACCTAAGTTGACTTGAGAAAGACTTGATAGATAAGGCATCAAGGATTCATATAATACCATTTCTAATAGAATAGATAGATTTGACTCTATAAAAGTTTAGTTGAAAACCGTTAACTGCACTATCTTCCACTAAACTTCTTACATGAGGGTTTAGTTTTTTTTTCACCTTTTAATCTAGTAACTTCAACTTGAATTCAGTTAAACTTTTTCTCTAATACCACCTTGACCATTAGGATTTGAGTTGCACTACATAACAACAACTACTACATAGCATAACAAGCTCAATAGCAAGAACAATTATGATGACGATTGTAAACTACTCTTTCATCAAAACCTTCGCTTTGATACCAAGAAAAGATGATATGCCTAGGAGTTTAGTAATCACTAGGGTATCATGGAAGACTAATAGCAATGTAGAAAAACAAATTGAGGTTAAGCTAAATTCATGAGCTCCTTGTAAGATATGACACACCAATAAGCACAACATGACCTAAGATCACTAGATTTGATGCATGAGCAATAACACTTAGGGATACTCAACACAATCCTTGCTAAAGGGATTGATAAAAGTAAAGATAAAGTTAAGAGCTTAAGAACTCAAGAGAAGGTTAGAAAAGGTAATTCTGTCTTCAAGATATTGTAATAATCTAGCTTATATGTTGAAGGGAATGAACATTAGGAATTTAATAAATACCGGGACAAACATAAGACCTATCATTAGGGCAAGAACTAAAGGAATTCAAATCTTGGCATGAGGGCCCATTTTGAGCAGATCGACCCTGGAATTATTTATAATTAACATCTTTTCTATTATTCTTGTATTGTGTTTTTCAACAGGCACACTTATCATATTATATAGGGCAATGGACAAACTCCCTCAAACTCAGATTGTGGGTTATCCATGGACCGACTTGAACTAGCGATGAGTTGGGCCGATGATCCTATAGAAGATCGGAATCATGAAGACCCAATTTCTTTTATTATTTTTCATTTATGAACTATTTTAGTTGTATGGTTTTGGAACACTTTTATTTTTTGTAATTTCATTTAGCGTTTGCCACCTTAAAAGTGGCAAACTTGTAATTTTGAGCATTTTTTAACCCTAGGAGTAGCAAGTATAAATACTTGCTTAAAAATAGGGTTTGAGGAGGCAATTTTTGCAAAAAACACATACATTTCGTGAGAGTTAGGGTTTCCTAATTCCAAAAGTCTCTTATCAATTTCAACCCAAGAAGTTGGGAATTGTGGCGAGTGCAACAAGGAGAAATCGTGAGTAATATCGATTCATCTTTGTTGTTGTTCATTTCTTCTCTAGTGAGTCATATCTAGGGTAGATTTGAGTCTTTCTTGGACTTATTGGTTATTGTAATTCGTGGACATCAATCTTGTAAGATTGATTGTTCTTTTAGTTATTGAATTCACTATCATTTTTAGTGCATTGTGACGTTAATTTGGTATTGAAAGGGGAAGTGGAATTCACGATTTGTGTGCTTCATTTTGATTTGATTTCCACGTGATTTCCAAGCCTTATTGTGGTTATTTGGTTAAATTATCATTAGAGATTACAATTATATCATTTGAACAACCATTTCCATCAAATTCTACAAGGTGTTCACGTGAAATTGCTTACTAGGTGAACCGGTTTGCGTTTTGTGAATTGAGGAGTTTTCCTTGATTCTTTGATTGTGCTTTAGTGGAATTAGGCACATCAGGGACTATTTATAGTAAGTCCCTAGGGTTATATACCATTAGAGGAAAATTCTTTTTAAGTACATGAGTAAAACACACTTTTAGTGATAGGAATCAAAATCCGATAAGACCTATCATTAGGGCAAGAACTAAAGGAATTCGAATTTTGGCAATGAGGGCCCATTTTGAGCAGATCGACCCCGGAATTATTTATAAATTAACATCTTTTCTATTATTCTTGTATTGTGTTTTTCAACTGGCACACTTATCATATTATATAGGGCAATGGACAAACTCCCTCAAACTCAGCTTGTGGGTTATCCATGGACCGACTTGAACTAGCGATGAGTTGGGCCGATGAATCCTATAGAAGACCGGAATCTTGAAGACCAATTTCTTTTATATATTTTTCATTTGCATGGACTATTTATGTTGTAATCATTTTGGAACACTTTTATTTTGATTGTAATTTTCATTTAGGACTAGCCACCTTAAAAGTGGCAAACTTGTAATTTTGACCATTTTCTAACCCTAGGAGTAGCAAGTATAAATACTTGCTTAGAATAGGGTTTGAGGAGGCCATTTTTGCATATTAGACATCAACACTTCACGTGTGAGAATTAGGGTTTATCCTAGTTCAAAAGTCTCTTATCAATTTCAACCCAAGAATTGGAATTGTGGCGAATGCGACAAAGGGGAATTATGAGTCATATCAATTTTATCTTTGTTGTTTTTCATTTCTTCTCTAGTGAGTCATAGCTAGGGTGGATTTGAATCTTTCTTGGAATTATTGTGAGTGTAATTCATGAACAATTGTCTTGTTAAGATTGATTGTTCTTTTAGTACTTGAATTATATATATCATTTAGTGTTGGCGTGCATTGTTTGTGAAGGAAGAGTGGAAATCACGGTTTTGATTCTTCAATCTTGATCTGATTTCACGTGGATCTAATCTCTCTTTGTTGTTATTTGGTGAAGATTACAAATAGGGAGTGCAATTACATCATTTGATCTTCATTTTTCCATCAAATCTCAAAGGGTTTCATGTGATTTTGTCATCCACATTGGACCGGTTTTGTGATTGATTGAGAATTGTTTTCTTAAGTGATGTGCCTAAACACACTTAAAAGCACATCAAAAGACTTAAGAAAAAATATCTCAAGTCTAGGCAAAATCGGATCCAAAAATGGCACTTTTCAAATGAACCCTAATGTTGAAATAATGAAATTCAATCAACTAATAATATAATCAGAATACCCCAAAGAAAATGCCTTCTAATAACGCTCTAATGTCATATAATCCACGCAAATTAAGCCTCAATTTGACAAAGAAAACCGTAAAGTAAGATTCCTTTCCCAATGGTGAAAATCACGTTTTCAAGTGTAACTTTCAATGATGATCCCAAATCAAATGATAAGTACTTCAAATAATCACAAGCATTCGTGTACAATAAGATGTAAATCTGACCAAGAACTATGTCTAATCAACCCTAGATACAACACACTAGAGAAGAAAAGAAATCACAACAAAATGAAATTGATATAACTCACAATTTCAAGATGTTGCACTCGCCACAATTTCAAGTCTTGTAATTGAAATTGATAAGAGTTGGAACCAAGGTATGAACCCTAATTCACACTGAAAAGAGGTGTATGTTCTGCAAAAATAAGCTCCCCTAAACCCTCTCTTAAGCAAGTATTTATACTTGCTACTTCTAGGGTTAAAAAGTGCTCAAAATTACAAGTTTGCCACTTTTAAGGTGGCTAGCCCTAAATGAAAATTACATGGAAATAAAAGTGTCCCAAAACAAAATTACAACCAAAATAGTTCATAAAAGAATAAATATATAAAAGAAATGGTCTTCAAGATGCCGGTCTTCTATAGGATCCATCGGCCCAGCTCATCGCCGGTTCAGGTCGGTCCATGATAACCCACAAGCTGAGTCTGAGGGAGTTTGTCCATTGCCCTATAGAATATGATAAGTGTGCCTGTTGGAATACACAATACAACAATAATAGAAAAGAGGTTAATATATAAATAATTCCCGGGGTCAATCTGCTCAAAATGGGCCCTCAACGCCAAGATTTGAAACCCTTTAGTTCTTGCCCTAATGATAGGTCTTGTCGATTTTTATTCCTATCATTTCCTCGGGCCTCAAAAAGATTTTCCTCAAATCTAGTAGATCAAATGCAGTAGAGACTTTGTTTCCTCCTAGCAAGTCACCTGAATAAAATCTCTGCAGAATCCCAATATCTAAAATACTACAGGTGGTGATTGTCTTCTCTCCTCCATTTCCAGGATGTATCTCTTTGCAACACAAATAATGACCCATTATCCACTAAAGTTACCCCTGTACCAACCTTTCCATTGAAACTGTTTCCTCTTTTTCTAACTCATTGTATGTTGCTGATCCTCATGGTCTTCTAATGGTTGGACCAACTGCTCATTACCTCTAAAACCTCTGATGGTGAACATAACTGTCTCTCAACAGTTTGGCTCTCTGGTGGTCTGCTCGTCTGACTATGATCATCAGGATCCTCTGAAGGTTGGCACATCGGTGTCGGCATCTGCACAGTTTGGTCCTCTGATGGTTTGATCATGTGGCTATGATCCTCAAGATTTTGTGATGGTTGTTTTATCTGTTTTTGCATCTCCTGGACCTCTGATGGTGACATAGGGTTCAATACTATACGTTTACTATCCTTTTTAAACATATAAGTATTTCTATACCCATCATGTAATACCATCCTATCATACAACCATGGTCTACCAAGTAATATATGGGATGCACAAAGAGGAAGAATATCACATTCAAGCTCATCATAGTACTTGTCTCCTATACTGAAGGGTACCCTAGCCCTTTGGGTTACACAAAGACCATCTTGATCATTCAACCAATGTAATGTATAGGGTTTAGGATGTGGATAGTTTCAAGTTTCAACTTCGATACTAATGATGTAGCTACAACATTAGTACAACTACCACCATCAATAATAATTGCGCACAAGTTTCCTTGTACCCTACAAGAAGTATGGAACAAGTTTTCTCTTTGTCCCTCATCAATGGTTTGAAAAGAAGTCATGTCCCGATGCAATATGTTAGCATAATGAAACATTTCACTAGACATGATTGTACTAAAATCCAACAATACAATAATTATCTTCACACTTCCAAGGTTCAAGTACACAACCAAACCACAAATGAAGTACACTCAACTACTTTCAAGTAGATAGAATTAAATTCAACAACAAGTGTTTAAGTAACTAGTTCAATTACTTTCACACATTTAATGAGTTGTTTGAATTTCAAATTCTATTACTCACTTTCCTTTTTCGCTAAAGTTTTACACCCACAATGAGTCTTAATGTGCAGCACCTTGCACTACACAAAACTCCACAAATTTATACCACCACATACACCTAATCACGTTGCACTCACCTCACCACAACACAATTCACCACGTTACAATACCTTCAATTAACATACACACATAACGCCACACATACATACCCTTCACTAATTTTACAAAAACACAACTCCACACACATATACCTTTTATACACGTTGCAGCACACACATACACACTCTTCCACACTTGTATTTCTTCACTTCTATACAAGTTTCAAACCGTAACTCACAACAAAAGGCAGCTTAAGTTCAAATTCAAAATGAGATCATTAATTGCAATGTTCCACAAATGGTAAGGATTCACTTTCAAATTCAAATGAACACACAATTAAACAATGACTTAATGTGTGTTTTGAAATTCAAATTGCTTCCTTAACTCATACCTCAAATCTGGAAATTGTACTTCTCCAATTTAGAATTACACAATGTAAATCACAACCACAAACTTCACAACCTCTCTCACACCACAACTAGTCACGGCAAGAACAAGGTAATTTTTTTTTTTTAAGCTCAAACAATTGTTGAATTAACAACACTTCTATTCTTCCTTCCTTCCACGAAAATTATTAATCACAAGATGATACAACAACCTTCCCAATCCAACTCCAACAATCAGCAAATTAAATTCCAAGCTAAGGTAATTTCGCAATCTCAAAACCACAACAATAACACAATTTGCGGTCTTCACTAAATCACGTTAATTGATGATTAACTCCACGAAATCAAATACAACCAATCCCTTCTATCAACATGTGCTATGATACCAAAAAGATGATGTGCCTAAACACACTTAAAAGCACATCCAAAAGACTTAAGAAAAGATATCTCAAGTCTAAGCAAAATCGGATCCAAAAATGGCACTTTTCAAATGAACCCTAATGTTGAAATGATGAAATTCAATCAACTAATAATATAATCAGAATACCCCAAAGCAAATGCCTTCTAATAACACTCTAATGTCATATAACCCACGCAAATTAAGCCTCAATTTGACAAAGAAAACCGTAAAGTAAGATTCCTTTCCCAATGGTGAAAATCACGTTTTCAAGTGTAACTTTCAATGATGATCCCAAATCAAATGATAAGTACTTCAAATAATCACAAGAATTCGTGTACAATAAGATGTAAATCTGACCAAGAACTATCTCTAATCAACCCTAGATACAACACACTAGAGAAGAAAAGAAATCACAACAAAATGAAATTGATATAACTCACAATTTCAAGATGTTGCACTCGCCACAATTTCAAGTCTTGGAATTGAAATTGATAAGAGTTGGAACCAAGGTATGAACCCTAATTCACACGTGAAAAGAGGTGTATGTTCTGCAAAAATAAGCTCCCCTAAACCCTCTTTTAAGCAAGTATTTATACTTGCTACTTCTAGGGTTAAAAAGTGCTCAAAATTACAAGTTTGCCACTTTTAAGGTGGATAGCCCTAAATGAAAATTACATGGAAATAAAAGTGTCCCAAAACCAAAATACAACCAAAATAGTTCATAAAAGAATAAATATATAAAAGAAATGGTCTTCAAGATGCCGGTCTTCTATAGGATCCATCGGCCCAGCTCATCGCCGGTTCAGGTCGGTCCATGGATAACCCACAAGCTGAGTCTGAGGGAGTTTGTCCATTGCCCTATAGAATATGATAAGTGTGCCTGTTGGAATACACAATACAACAATAATAGAAAAGAGGTTAATATATAAATAATTCCGGGGTCAATCTGCTCAAAATGGGCCCTCAACGCCAAGATTTGAAACCCTTCAGTTCTTGCCCTAATGATAGGTCTTGTCGGATTTTTATTCCTATCATTAAGTCAAGCATAAATCTAGGTTAATGTGAGGGTCTCTTTTAGTAAACAAGTCAGATAATACCTTAGTTAGCTTTAGAGGGGCTAGTCATTGTTAGGAAAGGTTAGTCTAAGTTATTTGAGCTATACGTCTTATTCAACTAAGATTCCTAATAATGGTTTGCTGGTGCTTCCTCAGCTTAAAGAGAGATGAGCATTTAATAGTAGCTCAATGGATGATGGAAATGGAACCCTTGAAGGCAAGCAACTTCATCCTTGATTAGTTAGTTAGAGAATATTCTCTTTGTCAAATTTTAAAGTTTGCTTGCTCTAGCTCAGGTGATTGTCTTAGAGGTTGAATTCCGATTAAAACACATTCTCATGGAGTTAAGGTAAATCTTAACTATAGTTTCAATCTATGAACACTTTGATAGGAATAAAAATCCAATAAGACCTATCATTAGGGCAAGAACTAAAGGATTTCAAATCTTGGCGTTGAGGGCCCATTTTGAGCAGATCGACCCCGGAATTATTTATATATTAACATCTTTTCTATTATTCTTGTATTGTGTTTTCCAACAGGTACACTTATCATATTCTATAGGGCAATGGACAAACTCCCTTAGACTCAGCTTGTGGGTTATCCATAGACCGACCTGAACCGGCGATGAGTTGGGATGATAGATCCTATAGAAGACCGGCATCTTGAAGACCATTTCTTTTATATATTTACACTTTTATGAACTATTTTTGTTTGTATTTGGTTTTGTGACACTTTTATTTCCTTGTAATTTTCATTTAGGGCTAGCCACCTTAAAAGTGGCAAACTTGTAATTTTGAGCACTTTTTAACCTTAGGAGTAGCAAGTATAAATACTTGCTTAAGAGAGGGTTTGAGGAGGCTTATTTTTCAGAACAAACACTTCACATTTCGTGAGAGATCTTAGGGTTTTCCTAATTCCAAATTCTCTTATCAATTTCAATCCCAAGAAGTTGAAATTGTGGCGAGTGCAACATCTTGAAATTGTGAGTTATATCAATTTCATTTTGTTGTGATTTCTTTTCTTCTCTAGTGTGTCATATCTAGGGATGCTTTTAGATAGTTCTTGGTCAGAATTACTTGTTGTATTCACAAATTCTTATGCTTATTTGAAGGAATTATCATATTGATCCGATTCTTCTTGAGGATTTCCCTTGTTAACGTGTTGTTCAATTTTGGAAAAGGGATTGTTTTGTTACGGTTTTTTCTTTGTCAAATTGAGGCTTCATTTGCGTGGATTACATGAAATTAGAGTGTTGTTAGAAGGAATTTTCATTGAAGTATTCTGATTATATCATTGGTTGTTTGAATTTCATCATTTCATCATTACGATTCATTTGAAAAGTGCCATTTTTGGATCCGATTTTTCCTTGACTTGAGATAGTTATTCTTAAGTCTTTTGGATGTGCTTTTAAGTGTGTTTAGGCACATCATCTTTTTGGTATCAGAGCACATGTTGAGAGAAGGGAATTGGTTTCATTTGATTTCATGGAGTTGATCATCCATTAGGGTTAATTTAGTGAAAACCGCAATTGTGTTGATTGTTGTGGTTTTGAGCTTGTGAAATTACCTTATCTTGGAGTTTATTTTTGCTGTTTGTTGGAGTTGTTTTGGGAAGGTTGTTGCATCATTTTGGGATCACTAATTTTCGTGGAAGGGCAGAAGTATCAAGTGTTGTTTAATTCAACAATTTTTGGAACTTGCAAAACTTACCAAAATCCTTGCCATGGCTTGTTGTGGCGTGGAGGAAGATGTGTAGTTTGTTGCTTTGAATTCCATTGTGTAATTCTGAATTGGTGGAGTACAATTTGCAGATTGCATTGAGTTTTGATTAGTAAGGAATTATTTGAATTCAAAACATATGCAATTAAGTTGTGGGAGTTAATGATTGCTATTTGAATTTGAATTCATTATTACCAATTGAGGAAGGCTTGCAATTAGTGTTGTGAATCCTTGTGCAATTCAGAATTGGAGCATTTGAAAATTCCAGATTTGAAGTGTGTGGAAGGATAAGCATCCATTTGAAAGTCAAATACCTTCTTTAAGTTTGAGAGCAATTCATTGAGTAGCATTGAATAAGTGTTATTTGAATTTGAATTGTTTTTTACCATTTGTGGAGAAGGTTGCATTTAATGGAGTGATTTCAAATTTGAATTTTTTTGCTGCCATTGCTTGTGGTTTATGGTGTGAATGGGAGTTGTGTAGTGGCAAGGACGTGTACACCTTGAAGTATTGTATGTAAGAGTGTTTAAAAAAAAAAAAAAGGTTACAACGTGTAGTAATGTTGTAGTGAATTTGTTACACCGTATAGGAGTGAGGTGTGTGTGGTGGTGTAAATTTGTGGAGTTGTGTGGAGTAAGGTGCTACACATTAAGATAAAATGTGAGTGTAAACCATGGCAAGAATAAGGAAAGTGAGTAGTAGAATTTAAAATTCAAACAAGTCATTAAATGTGTGAAAGTAATTGAACTAGTTACTTAAACACTTGTTGTTGAATTTAATTCTAACTACTTGAAAGTAGTTGAGTATACTTCATTTGTGGTTTGGTTGTGTACTTGAACCTTGGAAGTGTGAAGATAATTATTGTATTGTTGGATTTGAGTACAATCATGTCTAGTGAAATGTTTCATTATGCTAACATATTGCATCGGGACATGACTTCTTTTCAAACCATTGATGAGGGACAAAGAGAAAACTTGTTCCATACTTCTTGTAGGGTACAAGGAAACTTGTGTGCAATTATTATTGATGGTGGTAGTTGTACTAATGTTGTAGCTACATCATTAGTATCGAAGTTGAAACTTGAAACTATCCCACATCCTAAACCCTATACATTACATTGGTTGAATGATCAAGATAGTCTTTGTGTGACCCAAAGGGCTAGTGTACCCTTCAGTATAGGGGACAAGTACTATGATGAGCTTGAATGTGATATTCTTCCTCTTTGTGCATCCCATATATTACTTGGTAGACCATGGTTATATGACAGGATGGTATTACATGATGTGTATAGAAATACTTATATGTTTAAAAAGGATGGTAAACGTATAGTATTGAACCCTATGTCACCATCAGAGGTCTAAGAGATGCAAAGACAAATAAAACAACCATCACAGGTTCGTGAGGGTCATAACCACATGATCAAACCTTCAGAGGATCCTGATGATCATAGTCAGACGAGCAGACTACCAGAGAGCCAAAATGTACAGAGACAGTTGTGTTCACCTTCAGAGGTCTTAGAGGACAATGAGCAGTTAGGTCAACCATTAGAAGAGTTAGAAAAAGAGGAAACAATATCATTGAAATGGGTTGCGATTGGGGACACCTCAATGGATAATGGGTCTTTATTTGTGTTGCAGAAGAGATACATCCTGGAAATGGAGGAGAGAAAACAATCACCACCTATAGTATTTCAGATATTAGGATTCTGCAGAGATACTTCTTCAGATAGATTGCTAGGAGAAAACAAAGTCCCTATTGCATTTGATCTACCAGATTTGAGGATAAATCTTTTTGAGGCTCGAGGAGATGATAGGAATAAAAATCCAACAAGACCTATCATTAGGGCAAGAACTAAAGGATTTCAAATCTTGGCATTGAGGGCCCATTTTGAGCAGATCGACCCCGGAATTATTTATATATTAACATCTTTTCTATTATTCTTGTATTGTGTTTTCCAACAGGCACACTTATCATATTCTATAGGGCAATGGACAAACTCCCTTAGACTCAGCTTGTGGGTTATCCATGGACCGACCTGAACCGACGATGAGTTGGGTTGATGGATCCTATAGAAGACCGGCATCTTGAAGACCATTTCTTTCATATATTTACACTTTTATGAACTATTTTTGGTTGTATTTGGTTTTGTGACACTTTTATTTCCTTGTAATTTTCATTTAGGGCTAGCCACCTTAAAAGTGGCAAACTTGTAATTTTGAGCACTTTTTAACCTTAGGAGTAGCAAGTATAAATACTTGCTTAAGAGAGGGTTTGAGGAGGCTTATTTTGCAGAACAAACACTTCACATTTCGTAAGAGGGCTTAGGGTTTTCCTAATTCCAAATTCTCTTATCAATTTCAATCCCAAGAAGTTGAAATTGTGGCGAGTGCAACATCTTGAAATTGTGAGTTATATCAATTTCATTTTGTTGTGATTTCTTTTCTTCTCTAGTGTGTCATATCTAGGGATGATTTGAGATAGTTCTTGGTCAGAATTACTTGTTGTACTCACGAATTCTTATGCTTATTTGAAGGAATTATCATATTGATCCGATTCTTCTTGAGGATTTCCCTTATTAACGTGTTCTTCAATTTTGGAAAAGGGATTATTTTGTTACGGTTTTTTCTTTGTCAAATTGAGGCTTCATTTGAGTGGATTACATGAAATTAGAGTGTTGTTAGAAGGCATTTTCATTGAAGTATTCTGATTATATCATTGGTTGTTTGAATTTCATCCTTTCATCATTAGGGTTCATTTGAAAAGTGCCATTTTTGATCCGATTTTGCCTTGACTTGAGATATTTATTCTTAAGTCTTTTGGATGTGCTTTTAAGTGTGTTTAGGCACATCACACTTGTATCTATAGATGCTTATCAGTGTTTCATCTTTATAATGGCAACAAATTACTCATCCACAAACTTGAAAAGGCAAGAAAACTTGCCTTCCATACCCATGTAAAATGAATTTAATACACGTATGTACGCTTGGGATGACAATGAACATGAAACTTAGGAGAGAAATAGCTTAGGTGTTGTGGATTGTAGGAAGTTAAGGAAATTACTTCTTAGGTTGTCACACCTTAGGAGGTACCCTAGCCGTAACAGCTCACTATGTACTATGCTAAATTTCATGATTAGCCTTATTTTAGCACATATAAACTGTAACATGGTACATAAGGTGCCATTACTCTAGAAATCTCCATAAAGGTAACAATTTATAAAGAGTAAGATAATTGAATATAACTACTAATTTATACATATGGTCAAATATAAAGTTTTACAAACATAACAAGTGGAGAGACAAGTTTAAATATTAAATATTACACCATTTGAAACACTAAACAGTTTCAAATCAAGAATTAGTGTGAAGGAAAAATCTCAAGAATTACATCAAAAAACGAATAAGAAAAATCAATTGTAGAATAAAATTCGCATAATGATATCCAAACCAACTAGTGTATCTCAAAGTTGAGGAATTTGAAACCTAACCAAACCCCGATGATAAAACATCACCTTAAGAAAACTAAACTTGAATTTGGATGTTTGAAAAGCCCAAATTTAATTAGAAAAATCCTAGAACCAATCATCAACATTAGGATTTCCTTTAGACTTAAAAATAAATCAACATCGAGCTCAAAAAACAAGCCTCACTCTACCTTTGTTCACGTAGGTTGCCAACTAGAAGTAAATAAGAACCAACTATGAAGCTAAGGGGATTAATCTAACCAAATGCAATGGTAACGAAAAGCTAACTAAATGGTAACAAAGGGGAGACAAACTTGATGCTAATCCTCCTTAGTTGGCAGAAATGCACCCCCCTACTAAAGATTTGACCCTTTACCCATTGGATAAAATCATTATCCAATTAACCAATGCTATGGACTAATGGATACTTCCCCAAGCTTGCTGCCCAATCCTTTGAATCTTCAAACCTCATTTCCCAATTTAAACCACCCTTTCCTTTGGAAATTTCCCCATCAAAAGAACTCAAGAAATTGCCTAAAAACTCTCAAGAATAGTTTCCAAAAAATCAAATCAAATACACACCAACAACAAGCAATAACTTTATTCTCCTTCTAGCTTTTCACTCCAATTTAATCATCAAACGATCCCCACGTGAAACCCCTAACCCTACTAAAGAACTAGCACAAGGAATATACTCTCAAGAACTCTCCAAAATCCCTAAGAATTAACCTAAAAATTGGATAAAAGAAGATCCCCCCAAACCATCTCCTGCTTCCCCTACTGCACACCTTTCGATCACACCATCTGATCATGTCTCTAATCACTCCCATTCAAGCCCAATTTTTGGTAGCATTAACATCACTCAAGAGGCTATTAGAGGAGCTAAAGATCCAAGGAAACATAGGACTTAAAGCCACCCCAATAGGAAGGAAAATGACGAGGATCCTAACACCTCCTAAGCTACAACGTGTAAGACCTCTCCACCTCCTTATTGATTTTTTTTTTCTTGTAATGTTTTGATTCCATAGATTAGAATAAGGTTACCAAACTTTTATTTTTTAATTTTACAAGTATATTTTGAGTATATTTAGCTTAGGGAATAGGTTGGAAATGTAATCCCACTTTAGGATGTAAAAACCGTAGGGATATCACTTGCAACACATGTACAAGTAGAGTTTTAGAAAAATAAATTGAGATCCAAATTTAGAGATTCCTTATGCTTCTGAATGCCTAAGTTAAGGGGTTAACTAAGTATATTTTTGGTGTACTTCATACCCTTTTAAGCCATGAGAAATTCAAACGGAAAAATGGCCCCTTTTGTAGTGAAAAATTGGAAGAAACGGTAAGATGTACTTGAGGACTTCAAACCACGACCAAATGAATTGAGTTTGGGAATTATCTTTATTTCCAGAACCTTAAAATGCTAAAATATCATTAGGAAAATTTTGGAATTAAAAATCTTAAAGGAAAACACAAAACTAACACAAACAAAAAGGGAAAAGTGTAATTGAAGCATATGAAGAAGGCACACAAAATCCTTGGGTTAAATTCTAAAAATCCTAAAAAGGAATAGAAAGCTAACACACCATTTTGAAGTCCCAAAGATTCTTCAAATGGTTAGGGATTAATTCCTTAGGCAGAAATGCACCCCCTTGCTAAAGATTTGACCCTTTACCCATTGGATAAAATCATTATCCAATTAACCAATGCTATGGACTAATGGATACTTCCCCAAGCTTGCTGCCTAATCCTTTGAATCTTCAAACCTCATTTCCCAATTCAGACCACCCTTTCATTTGGAAATTTCCCCATCAAAAGCACTCAAGAAATTTCCAAAAAGCTCTCAAGAATAGTTTCCAAAAAATCAAATCAAATACATACCAACCATAAGCAATAACTTTATTTTCCTTCTAGCTTTTCACTCCGATTTAATCATCAAATGATCCCCACATGGAACCCCTAACCCTACTAAAGAATTAGTACAAGCAATATACTCTCAAGAAATCACCAAAATCCCTAAAAAATAAATAAAAGAAGATCCCCCCAAACCATCTCCTGCTTCCCCTATTGCACACCTTTAGATCACACCATCTGGTCATGTCTCTAATCACCTCCATTCAAGCCCAATTTTTGGTAGCATCAACATCACTCAAGAGGCTATTAGAGGAGCTAAAGATCCAAGGAAACATAGGACTTAAAGCCACCCTAATAGGAAGGAAAATGGCGAGGATCCTAACACCTCTTAAGCTGCAACGTGTAAGACCTCTCCACCTCTTGATTGATATTATTTTTTTTTGTAATGTTTTGATTCCATAGATCAGAATAGGGTTACCACACTTTGATTTTTTAATTTTACAGGTATATTTTGAGTATATTTAGCTTAGGGAATAGGTTGGAAATGTAATCCCATTTTAGGATGTAAAAACCATTAGGATGTCACTTGAAACACGATATGTACGAGTGGAGTTTTAGAAAAATAAATTGAGATCCAAATTTAGAGATTCCTTATACTTCTAAATGCCTAAGTTAAGGGGTTAACTAAGTATACTTTTGGTTTACTTCATACCCTTTTAAGCCATGGGAAATTCAAACAGAAAAATTGGCCCCTTTTGTAGTGAAAAATTAGACGAAACGATAAGATGTACTCGAGGACTTCAAACCATGACCAAACGAATTGAATTTGGGAATTTTCTTTATTTCCAGAACCTTAAAATGATAAAATATCATTAGGAATATTTTGGAATTAAAAATCGTAAAGGAAAACACAAAACTAACACAAACAAAAAGGGAAAAGTGTAATTGAAGCATATGAAGAAGGCACACAAAATCCTTGGGTTAAATTCTAAAAATCCTAGGAAGGAATAGAAAGCTAACACACCATTTTGAATTCCCAAAGATTCTTCAAATGGTTAGGGATTAATTCCTTAGGCAGAAATGCACCCCCTTGCTAAAGATTTGACCCTTTACCCATTGGATAAAATCATTATCCAATTAACCAATGCTATGGACTAATGGATACTTCCCCAAGCTTGTTGCCTAATCCTTTGAATCTTCAAACCTCATTTCCCAATTCAAACCACCCTTTCCTTTGGAAATTTCCCCATCAAAAGCACTCAAGAAATTGCCTAAAAACTCTCGAGAATAGTTTCCAAAAAATCAAATCAAATACATACCAACCACAAGCAATAACTTTATTTTCCTTCTAACTTTTCACTCCGATTTAATCATCAAATGATCCCCACATGAAACCCTTAACCCTACTAAAGAATTAGGACAAGGACTATACTCTCAAGAACTCTCTAAAATCCCTAAGAACTAATCGAAAAAATAGATAAAAGAAGATCCCCCCAAACCATCTCCTGCTTCCCCTACTGCATACCCTTAGATCACACCGTCTGATCATGTCTCTAATCACCTCTATTCAAGCCCAATTTTTGGTGGCATCAACATCACTCAAGAGGCTATTAGAGGAGCTAAAGATCCAAGGAAACATAGGACTTAAATCCACCCTTATAGGAAGGAAAATGACGAGGATCCTAACACCTCCTAAGCTGCAATGTTTAAGACCTCTCCACCTCCTTATTGATATTATTTTTTTCTTGTAATGTTTTGATTCCATAGATTAGAATAGGGTTACCACACTTTGATTTTGTAATCTTACAGGTATATTTTGAGTATATTTAGCTTAGGGAATAGGTTGGAAATGTAATCCCACTTTAGGATGTAAAAACCATAGGGATGTCACTTGCAACACGATATGTACGAGTGGAGTTTTAGAAAAATAAATTGAGATCCAAATTTAGAGATTCCTTATGATTTTGAATGCCTAAGTTAAGGGGTTAACTAAGTATATTTTTGGTTTACTTCATACCCTTTTAAGCCATGGGAAATTCAAACAGAAAAATGGTCCCTTTTGTAGTGAAAAATTGGAAGAAATGGTAAGATGTACCCGAAGACTTCAAACCATGACCAAACGAATTGCGTTTGGGAATTTTCTTTATTTCTAGGACATTAAAATGCTAAAATATCATTAGGAAAATTTTGGAATTAAAAATCTTAAAGGAAAACACAAAACTAACACAAACAAAAAGGGAAAAGTGTAATCGAAGCTTAAAAAGAAGGCACACAAAATCCTTGGGTTAAATTCTAAAAATCCCTGAAAGAAATGGAAAGTTAATATACCATTTGAAGTCCCAATGATTCTTCAAATGGTTAGGGATTAATTCCTTTGGCTAGTGGATCAAATTAGACTAAAAAGAGCCTTAAACTAAACCTATACCGGGCACACATGATTTGTTTGGTACTTATGCAAGTTTTTCAAGTCCAAATAATCAAATTGACTTCAAAAATAAAAATAACATTCAAAAACCTTTAAAAGGACTATATATGCACAAAAAGAGGACTTAAATTGAAAAAGTTATGAAGAAAATACTAAAACCTTCAAAATTGAGAAAATTGGCAAAACTAGTATAAGCTAGTTTCTATCCCAAACTTGTAAAAGTATTTTTTCTTGTCAGTTGACATGTTATTCAAGGAAAATTTGCCACCTAACTATTTCAACTAATGACCATATGGCTAGGTGAGTGAAAAATCCGATGATTGCTATTTCTTGCTTATGTTTGTAATTAGTGTACCTGCATGTTGTAAACATCTAATATACAAATGGTATTTATATGTGGGGGTAACATGTGGTATTGGTTGTGCTTGAATATCATGCTTTACTACCAATGAACTCAATTATACCTGACTAAATGATTTTGTGTTTTCCCTTGTATTTAACTTATAGAAATTGAAAGTGTTTATATAAATTTTCATGAATGCTAAATAATTTGACTTAACTCTATTCGGCCTTAAATAAAATGAATCATGCATCACAGAGTCTTGCATGTAAGAAGGTTGCTGACATTACATGGTGGTATAGAAAGGCCTTATGGAGGAGGCACTTTATGGGTACACCTTATCTTGACCTTTAAAAACTAAGTGGAACTCGAAAAATGTTGCTTTTTAATTGAGACTTAGAATTTCATGGTTTAAGGATTCATCGCTTAGGAGTGATTGACTTACAAGCAGGATTAGAGTGTGGGTAGAACCGGGATTCATCCATAAGAGAACTAACCCAAGGAAAGGTAGAGTGTGGGTAGAATTTGGACTAGAGTTGGTAATGCGAGGCAAGGCTAGTGGCTGGCTTACCCAAGCCAAACAATTTGGCATATAGGATGTGCGAGTTATTTTAGCCTACCTTACATGGCAGGTGTGGGTTGGCTCGCACGACTTGCAAAAAAAAAAAAAAAGTTCAAACTTAAAATAAAATCTAGTTCAAACTATCATAAAAATAAGCTAACCTAATTTGATATTAGATGGATGAATGATGATGGATATTTAAAATCTTACAAAAGAAAGGATGAGACCTTAACTATTAATGGAGGATTGAGGAATATGGAAGAAAAAAAAAGAGTTGACATTACCTTAGAATCAAAGCAATTAAATGGTTGCAAAACGAAAATGGCATATGACAAACAAAAAATGAGACGATGAAAACAACTTTGTAATTTTGTAAGATAAAAAAAAAAAAAATCATTTTGTGCAAGTTAACAGGCTAGCCTACAATAGCCCGTAGGGTAAGCCGAGCTGGCTTCTTTAGCCTACCTTATGTACAAGCCATCATGGGCTAACCCGCTTTAACCCATGGGCTAGTGCGGGTTGGGGTAGGGCAACCCTGTTTAGCCGACGTTCCCACCCCTAACCAAGATAAGATAAATATGCAATATATTTCCCTTACTTAATTATCACAAATATTCTAAAATATTATATTCACATAATAGATGACTTTAGTTGAAGCCTTAGACAGATGGATGACCTTTTAACTCTAGGATTGTAACTCCCTAAAATTTCATTTAATAGAAACTTTAACGAATAGGTTATAATAAGAAAATACGTTTAAGCTATAGCTCCAAATGAACGCAAGATTAGGTTAGAAATTAGAGATAACCCGATATATCATAAGTTGACTTAATTAAGCAAAGGTCAACAAAAGTCAACTAACTCAATTCAGCCCATTAACGTAAGTCTTCCACTTGATACCGCTTGGGAATACTTGAGTAGAATTAAAGCCTTAAAACTAAGACTTAGGTTAACTTAGAGAAGACTTTATAAATAAAATACCAAGGATTCACATGATGTTCTTTTCCAAAAGAACCGATGGATTTGACTGAATAAAAGTTCAGTTGAAAACCATCAACTATGTTAATTTCCACTAAACTCCTTATCTGAAAGTTTAATCTTATTCTTGATATTCACCTAGTAAACTAAATTTGAATTTTATCAAATTCATCTATAGAACTAGTACTTAGCCATAAATGTTCCTTATGTATTAGATTTAAAAAACCCAAAATCAGTTTACTAAAGTCCACTACAATTTGACTTGAGTAAACATCCGATAAATAATTAGATGACTTAAGAAGACTTGTTTTAACTTGAGTCTAATCCTTTCCAAATCTATCCTATTTAATCCCAATTATGAGGATTAATAGCCTAGAACATAGATCATAAAAAAAATATATAAATTAATAGCAAACCTAATTATAAAACCAAATCAAAATCAAAAGTCCCTTAAACTTTACCCTAAAAGCCTTCTAAGTGGTTAAGCTTGAAACCACCCCTAAATCTTAATCTATTTTAACAAAAAAAAAATTAATTAAATATTACACCTTTAATTACTCAATAATACACAAAATATCAAAAAATCTAGATAAAACTCCACCAGCTACATCCGTTTCTCCAAGACGCCACCAAATAGAAATCAAACTTCTTTTCTTAACATATCTTATCTTGTCAAGATCACAATTATTACACCTGATCTTATCTCAAATCTACCCTATTTTATCTTGTTTAACCTAAGAAAAAGACAAAATAAATTGAAAGTAGACATATGAAAATCAAATCCCAATAAAATGGACTAAACATATGATTTTTCCCGTTTTTGCCAAGTTTTACTTATCTTAATCTATCTTATCCTATAGTTAATAAATCTTACCCTATTATACCTTAGATATACCTTGATTTCCCAATAAAAGGGCTTGGCCAAATTCAAAGAGATGAGACCTCAAAAAAATAAATTAAGAGCCCTTCTTCACGTGAAGCATCACCATGGAAACCCATCTAGCTTGATACTATTCAATTCACCCTTTGCTATCTTAATTTAATTCAATCTAAAATATCCTAAATTAAATTAATTAAAATGGGTAAAGGACCTAGAGATATCATGGAAATTTTTGAGTTTTAGAGTCTTATAAATAAAAGGAAAATTACACATAAATCTCATCTCTCAAAAACACCTTGTTACTTAACCTTGTTTCAACCCATGTTTGAGACCATCTTACTTAATCCTAACCTAATCAAAATTAGCCCAAAATTTTTCACGACTAAGCTAAGGAGGTTAAATAAAAATAAATAAATAATCAACCCAAGAAACTACCTAAAAGCTACCAAAATCGGCCACCCCTATTGACTATGTCAACTCCATATGATTTTGCCACCTCAACCTTATCTTATCTTATGCAATCACGACCCTAACTTATCCTATGAGACCTTAGGCCAATTATAACCCTAAAACCTACCTAATCTTATCCCCCTAGGTGTGCCAAATCAGAACCCAAATTAATTTTCAAAACAACAAAACTTAACTAGTATAAAAAGGGAGGTAAAAAGCAAATTTACCCTTACAAGCAACCCCACTTTTCACACACCATTTATTGCCCATTTCCTCTAAAAAATTTCCACCAAACACACCTCATATTCCTAAAGAAGATCAGAAAATTTCACCTAAAAATAACCCCACTTGCATCCCCAAAGACAATCATAGTTTTGAACCATCAATTTCTAAATTCAAGGTACTTTACTTTAGGAATTTTCATCAAAGTAAGGTAATCCCAATTTACCTAAATCATTTTCCATAGCATATTCATCATACTACTTATATGTAATAGTTGTAGATTCTAATCACAATTCCACATCAAACAAACTTCATCTTTGTAAGATTATCTTACTTATTTTTCATTTGGAATATTTTTCTAATAATTAGACATATTTCAAACTCTTAATGAATATAAAAGTGCAAAGAAAAGATATTAAGGCCTTATCTTCAAATCATGAGGACTTATGACCATCTGTGATCTATTGGACATCTATGGACACATTCTTGACACATTTTAGACATTTTATGGAAATATATTCATAGACTTGCTCTTGACATATGCTTTGGACACATATTTGCCTTATTATGACAAAGACAGGACTTTACTCGAATGAGGACCTAAGCGCGAACCTTGACAACAGACCAATTCCCTAAATGAAGGACTTAACATTAAAAGACTTTAGAAGACTTTAATAAAATATGGGGTTAACTACGAGATACTAGATTAGTTTATCTCAAAGGTAGTTATTTCTTATATGTATAAATATTTCTCCATGCTTATAGATTTTTTAGAAGATTGCCAAGTTTTACCCAAGGATTACTATGATCTTTGAAAAAGAATGGCAAGGTAAGTACCAATGATGATTGCCACTTGATTTGTGCTTGTAATTTTAGTAGCGCCTAAAGTTGAATACTAATGAACCTATGTGTGTGTTTGATTTAGTTGATTGTTTGATTGTTAAGGCCCAAAGGAAAATAAATTAAAGTTGCTTGTATTCATAGCTATTTTTATAGTTGATGGAGTACTTGCAAATTGTTTGGTCACCTCCTAACGTATGTTAAGCATATTGAAATACTTATTTTGAAATTAATCATACATAGCATCTTCTTGCATATTTTCATATATTCCATCACAGTTACACAGATAATGAAAGGATGTCCCGAGTGAGTGTCCATTTCTAACAATACAAAAGTGACTAGAGGATCATCGTGTATTAGTATGAATCTATGTTCATTATTCTAGAGGTGTGCGGGCAGGAAAACATTTTTTCTTTTGGTTTGTCTCGGGACCTTGCTTAGAAGATCATTCTTCTAGCATAACTATTGATATAAACAGCGTGGCTTTGATTTGTGTAGCTAAAGATGCATGCAAGTGTAATGAAATTAGTAGCCCAAACTCTGATGGAATTTTAAAATGATCCTTAACCCAAGGTCAAGGGAGGGGTATATTAGTTAGTAATATCCTTAGACCTTATATAGTTTCCGGTTGACTACATGTGATGATTGGCATATGATTTTTCTTGCATTAAAAATGTTAACTTGTTTGTTTTGTGTGAAAGATGGTTTTGAATTAGGATCTCACTAAGTTTTATAGCTTACCCCCCTATAGTTTACCCTTTTTACAAGCACCATTCTAGTTTACCTTAGTAGAATCTAAATAGCGGTGAGAATCTTCTAAGATGATGGTAGATGGGCGAGTGACGAAGAAGATAATTAGAATAGATATTTTTAATTTTGTGTAGACTATTGGATGAATGTAATATTAACCATATAAACTTATTTCTCTATCTATTGTATATGTAGAACCCTATGTTTTATATTAGTAGATGTTAGCCTTAATATTGGTAGAATTGTTATCTTTATGGTGATTTCTGGAGTAACGACGCCTTATGTACCATGTTGAAGTTTGTGTGTGTTGAAATCTAGCTAATCATAAACTTCAAAATAGTATATGGTAAGCTATTATGACTAAGGTAACCTATGGGCTATGACAAGGATAGAGAGACCCTGGTAGACTACAAAAGCAAGTTGAGACTCTTGTGTGAGGACCTAGCACTATTGGGAAAATCTCGTTCTTCACTACCTACCGTAATGTGGTGGAGAGTCAAATTAGGAGCGTTTTGGACTTCCATCTATGTAAAAATGAGACATTCAGAGAGGAGTGTTTACTTTGAGATTAAGATGGTATATGTTTTGGAGAGGAGAGCTTAGGAGTTGGGCCTAGGAGGATCGAGTGACAAGATAGACTTCATAGTGGTAGACTATAATAGGTTGTAGTTTCTTGATTTCGCTATATGGATGCCTGTAGGACATGACGTGGCACTCGCTAGAGATAGTGAGCTAACCACTAAAGGTTAGAGGGGGAGGATATGATAGTGGCACCGTTCATTTTGTGGGATCATCGAGAGAATTTCTTAACGGTCCTACCTCTTCTTAGAATAAAGGGAGGTGGAGATAGCCTCGGAAGAGGATATGGTTCCAGTAGATGAGATGTTGGATGATATAGTGATAGGAATCAAACTTCTATAAGACCTATCACCAAGGCCCAAGCTAAGGGTCTACATAACTTAGTTTTGAGAATCTTACATGAGAAACCCAATCTTAAGGAAGCTAATTTATTTTCTTCATTCCTATAATATAATTGTTATGCATTCCAGCAGGTTCACTTATCAGTCTTATAAGGTACCAAATCACCTATACTTTTGAATGAGTCAGGATCTTCATCAAGGCTCAATTCGAAAGTATCCTAAAGACCAGCATCTTGAAGACCAATTTCTTTTATATATTTTTCATTTACGTGGACTATTTCTTTTGTTGTATTTTCTTTTGGGACACTTTCATTTTGATTGTAATTTTCATTTAGGACCGGCTACCTTAAAAGTGGCATAGTTGTAATTTTGTGTATTTTCTAACCCTAAAGGGAGTAAGTATAAATACTTACTTAAAGTAGGGTTTGAGATATTTGAACATACACTTTACGTAAGGGAATTAGGGTTCTTCCTAGTTCAATTTCTCTTATCAATTTGAATCTCAAGAATTGGAATTCGTGGCGAGTGCAATAAAGGGAAATTGTAGTCATATCAATTTCTTATTGTTGTGTTTCTTTTCATCTCTAGTGAGTCATATCTAGGTTTGGATTGAAGTCTTCTTGGTCAGATTTTGATTGCATTTGTAATCAAACTATCATTGCATAATTGATTGGTTTTTAGCACTTGTTAAAACCATCAATTTGTCATTGTACTTATGGCATGGAACTTCTTTATTGTAAGGAGGATCACTGTTTGAATTTGTGTATTGTTGATTGAAATTCTCTTAGAATTTAAGTTGGTTAATTGATTCAATTGAGGATTATCATCTTTGTGGATTTCATCTCCTTGATTTTATCATTTGATTCATCTTCCATCAATAAGGGTTCATGCAAATTCTCTCTCTTGTGAACCGAATTTGATCTTATCTTTTGAGGTTAATATTTCGGTTCTTTTTGTTTATGCTTGATTCCCTTTTAGGCACATCATCTTTTGGTATCAGATCTTAAGGTTTAAAAGGAGGGATTTGCAATTTGAATTCGGAAATATAGGGTTCTTATCACCTTGATCCAAAATTGTGTATTGAAGAATTGAATTATTTCAATTGTGTTGTTGAAGTGATTTCCTTATTGTTAATTGTTGTGGACGTAGAGTACTTACCATATTCTTTGTCTCCTTAAGTTGACCGTGATTGGTTTAAGGGAAATCATCATTGTCATCATTTGAGGGAAGTGAAATTTGAAGCCTAGAAGAGTGTTGTTATGAAGTTATTGCCATATGTTTTAGTGTAGTGTGTAGCAAAGTGGATATCTTATTGTAGCTTCTTGGTTATTGAATTTTCCATGAAGGGAAGGGGAGTAAGAATTTTATGTCCTAGTGTTTGATTGTGGAATTAGATGTGGTGAAAAGAGAAGTGTGACCTTTGTGAATTCGGAAATGGGGAGAATAAGTTACAATTTCTAGATTTGAATTTGAGTGGAAAAATAGGAAATCATTTGATATTCAAATACATCCATTAAGCTTGAAGTAGTTATTGAGTGGTATTGATTACATTTCATTTGAATTTGAAATTGAATCTTACCATTTGTGGAAAGTGCATTAAAGGTGTTCATTTGAATTTGTTGCCGTGTTGTGGTGTTGTGTTTTGAAGTGAAATTGTGTTGTATTTGGAGAGGTTGTTGCACCGTGACTTAAGAGGTGTGTATGTGGAGTTATGTTTTGTAAATTTAGTAAAGAGTGTGTGCATTTGGCGTAAGTTTTGGTATATGTTGTAAAGATAATTGTTGTTAGTAGCGTGAACATATTGGGACCGTGAGTAGAAGGGGAGTTGTGTGGTGGTGAATTGAATATTGTATACGTATTTAATTGCTGCCAATTGTGTATTTAAGTGGTGAGAAACCAAGTCAAGAAAAAGGAAAGTGAGTAGTAGAATTTGAAATTCAAACTAATCATTAAAGTGTGAAAGTAATTGAACTAGTTACTTAAGCACTTAGAGTTGAATTTAAATTCTATTTATTTAAGAGTGGTTGTGTACTTGAGTCGTAGAAGGTGTGAAGATTATTATTGTGGTGTTGAATTTAAATACAACAATGTCTAGTGAGATGTTTCAATACGCTAATGTGTTGCGCCGAACATTGACTACATTTGCTAATAAGGATGAAGAACAAAGGGAAAACTTGTTCCATACTTCTTGTATGATATAAGAAAATTTATGTGTCCTCATAGTTGTTGGTGGTAGTTGTACCAATGTAGTAGCCACATCGTTAGTATCGAAGCTATGACTTATCACTTTTCCACATCCTAAACCATATAAATTGCATTAGCTTAGTGATCAAGGGAGTTTGCATGTGACCCAAAGAGCTAGGGTACCATTTAATGTGGGGGATAAATATTGTAAGGAGATTGAGTGTGATATCTTGCCTATGTGTGCATCCTATATATTGCTTGGCAGGCTTTGGTTATATGATAGGAGGGTCTTGCATGATGGCTTCAGGAATACTTATGTCTTCCAAAAGGAAGGCAAATGCATTATTCTGAATCCGATGTCACCTTTAGAGGTCCAAAAGGTTCAGCAACAGATCAGTAGGCCATCAGAGGTTAAAAGGGCTTCAGTACAATGTAATGATTCTAAGGAAAAAAAGGTATTATTGATGGGACAGGGTGAAATGGAGAGGATAATTACAAAAGAGACTCCGATATACTTGCTTCAGTTGAGATGTGCACTAGGGGTGCAAAAACCACAGTCTCTACCTTCAGCAGTTTCTCAGGTATTGAATGAGTATATTGACATTTATCTTGATGATTTGTCAGCAAGGTTACCACCTTTGAAAGGGATAGTGCGTGCTATTGATCTTATGCCTAGTTCAGTATTACCAAACCGACCTGTATATTGCATGAATCTCGAAGAGGCTAGGGAATTAAAGCGCCAGGTAGATGAGTTGGTTGAATGGGGGTTTATCAGAGAGAGTCTCAGCCCATGTACCGTTCCCGCCCTTTTGTTCCTAAGAAGGATGGTACTTGGAGAATGTATATCAGATAGTAGAGCCATCAACAAAATCACCATCAAATACAGGTATCCTATTCCTAGACTTGATGATATGTTAGATGAGCTACATGGTTCACAGGTTTTCTCTAAAGTAGATCTTAAAAGCAGATATCACCAAATTCAGATGAGAGAGGGGGACAAATGGAAAACCGCTTTTAAAACACGTCATGGACTATATGAGTGGTTGGTTATGCCCTTTGGTTTGAGTAATGCTCCTAGTAGATTTATGAGGCTGATGAATCATGTACTGAAAGAATTTCTAGGAAAATTTGTTGTTGTTTATTTTGATGATATTTTGATCTATGACAAAAACCTAAAACAACATGTGGAGCATCTTCAAGCAATATTCTCAATATTAAGGGGACAATAGCTATTTGCAAATATCCAGAAGTGTTTTTTTTACCAAACTGAGGTAACATTTTTAGGTTTTGTTGTATTGGTTCAGGTGTTAGGGTGGATGAGGAGAAAGTGAGGACAATCAAGGAATGGCCAACACCTACCACAGTTACTGAGGTAAGAAGTTTTCATGGACTTACATCCTCTTATAAACACTTTGTCTATAATTTTAGTGGTATTGTCAGTCCTCTCATAGAACTGACTAAAAAGAATGTACCTTTCATCTAGAGTGAAAGGGCTCAGAGGAGTTTTGAAGAGGTAAAAGAATAACTCACTTGTGCTCCATTATTGGCTTTACCTGATTTTGAAAAAGTTTTTGAATTGGAATGTGATGCTTCTAGGATAGGAATTGGTGTTGTACTAATGTAGGAAAAGAGACCCATAGCATATTTTAACAAGAAGTTAACTGGTGCAACTTTAAACTATTTTATATATGACAAGGAATTTTATTCCTTAGTGAGGCTCTCATGATGTAGTAGCATTATCTCCTCTCAAAAGAGTTTATTATTTATTCAGATCATAAATCTTTGAAACATTTCAGGGGATAGCAAATTTGTCTAAGCGCCAAGCTAAATGGGTGGAGTTTTTGGAGGGTTTTGCTTATGTGATAAAGTACAAGAAGAGTAATTAGAATATTGTTGTTGACGCTTTATCACGACATATGTACTTATCACTTCTCTTCAGTCAAAACTGTGGGGTTTAAAATTATTGAAAGAACAGTATATATGTGATGAGGAATTTAAGACATGATTATAAGGGCAAAATGAATGATGACTATTGTGTGATTGAGGGGTTTTTGTATAAATAAGGAAAACTATGTATTCCTTCTGGATCTATGAGGGAGTTATTAGTAAGGGAAGCACATGTAGGTAGATTGTCTGGTCATTTTGGTGAGAAGAGAACCCTAGCCATATTGAGGGAGAATTTCTATTGGAAGGGTATGATAAAGGATGTCCATAAGGTATTAGAAAGGTGTGGTATTTGTAAGAGAGCTATGATACGAACCACGCTAACCCGTGACGAAACCCAATACTAATACGTTCGGAAATTCGTTGCCTAAGACGCCCAAACACCTAAAGTGGAAACCGCGACCCATTGTCTATAAGCGGGACAAGAACCTTGGTATAAAATGAAGACGCCACAATCAGGATGAAAGACCGATTGATAAGTCGGGATGAACGCCACGGAAATCAATCTGATAAGTTCGATTTAGTTCTTGAAGAACCAAGAGAGGTGCCTCTCAAAAGTGTTTAATGTTCAAAGATGTAAGTTCTAAGTTGTTCTAAACCCTAGGAGCTTTTATACTAGGGTTACAATTCGTGTAAAACAAGTCCAAAACGACGTAGTTTAGATAAGTGGCGTTAAAACGCGAAAACAGAACAAGCTGGCCGGCAGGGGATACACGGCCGTGTACACGCCCGTGTACTTTGGCCGTGTACCTTTCTGTGCAACTTCTGGCAACATACACGCCCGTGTACTTTGGCCGTGTATCTTTCTGTGGATTTGCTTGACTCCTACACGGCCGTGCCTTGAAAGTACACGCCCTCTTCAACCCGTGTCCAGTATAACTTGTACAAAGGCAAGGATCTTCCCATGGTTATTCCAATCCGTTCCAACTTCATGATTGCTCCAATCCTTTCCGGCTTCATGGACAACCTTTATCGACCCGTTAAGTGCTTCCTTGAATCGTTTTGCTCAATTTCTTGTGATCGGTCCAGGCGGCGCTTCAAGAGGATCCACATTTCTTCTTCCGGCTTGGCTCTCATCATGGATCTCATCATTCCCCTCCTCTTGAAAAGGATTTGTCCTCAAATCATTGCCTGCATCAAATGGACTTAGATCAGTAACATTAAACATGACACTTACTGGATACTCACCTGGTAGATCTTTCTTGTATGCATTATCATTGATGCGCTCAAGACTTTGAATTGGTCCATCGCCTCTAGGCTTCAACTTGGATTTCCTCTGCAATGGAAACCTCTCCTTGCGAAAATGCATCCAAACCCAATCTCCAGGCTGAAAAATCTTGGGTCTCCTGTCCTTGTTCACCCTTGAAGCAACCCTGGCATTTTGTTTTACAATCTTACTCTTTACCTGTGCATGTAACTTTCTCACGAAGTCTGCCTTAGAATCAGCATCAAAACTCACAAACTTGTTAAGTGGCAATGACAATAAATAATTAGGATTCAGTGGGTTAAAACCAAACACAATCTGATAGGAATAAAAATCCGACAAGACCTATCATTAAGGCAAGAACTGAAGGATTTCAAATCTTGGCGTTGAGGGCCCATTTTGAGTAGATCGACCCCGGAATTATTTATATATTAACCTCTTTTCTATTATTCTTGTATTGTGTTTTCCAACAGGCACACTTATCATATTCTATAGGGCAATGGACAAACTCCCTCAGACTCAGCTTGTGGGTTATCTACGGACCGACCTGAACCGGCGATGAGCTGGGCCGATGGATCCTATAGAAGACCGGCATCTTGAAGACCATTTCTTTTATATATTTATTCTTTTATGAACTATTTTGGTTGTATTTTGGTTTTGGGACACTTTTATTTCCTTGTAATTTTCATTTAAGGATAGCCACCTTAAAAGTGGCAAACTTGTAATTTTGAGCACTTTTTAACCCTAGGAGTAGCAAGTATAAATACTTGCTTAAGAGAGGGTTTGAGAGGCTAATCATTTTGCCAAATATACACCTCTTTTCACGTGAGAATTAGGGTTCATACCTTGGTTCCAAACTCTTATCAATTTCAATCTCAAGAGTTGAAATTGTGGCGAGTGCAACATCTTGAAATTGTGAGTTATATCAATTTCATTTTGTTGTGATTTCTTTTCTTCTCTAGTGTGTCGTATCTAGGGTTGAATTGAGATATTTCTTGGTCAGATATACCTCTTATTGTTCATGAATCCTTGTACTTATTTGAAGTATTTGTCAATTATATTTGGTTCATCATTGAAGATTTCCCTTGGAAGTGTGTTCTTCACTATTTGAAAAGGGATTATTTTGTTACGGTTTTTCTTTGTCAAATTGAGGTTTTATTTTCGTGGATTACATGAAATTAGAGTGTTGTTAGAAGGTATTTTCATTGTGGTATTCTAATTATATCATTGGACATTTGAATTTCATCATTTCATCATTAGTGTTCATTTGAAAAGTGCCCTTTGTGGATCCGATTTTGCCTTGACTTAAGATAGCTTTTCTTAAGTCTTTTGGATGTGCTTTCAAGTGTGTTTAGGCACATCACAATCTCAAATGGTGAACAATGAATAATGCTATTTAAATCCCTATTACATGCAAACTCCACAAATGGTAGGCAATCCTTCCAAGTCCTAATGTTCTTCTCTATGATTGCCCCTAACAATTGAATTAAAGTCCTGTTAACTACCTCAATTTGCCCATCAGTTTGTGGGTGATAGATAGTTGAAAACATTAGTTTAGTTCCCCACTTTTCCCATAATACTCTCCAACAATGACTCGAAATCTTTACATCCCGATCACTAACAATGCTACTAGGTATACCATGTGGACACACTACCTCTCTAAAGAACAAATCAACAATGTGTATAGCATCATCAGTTTTATGATAAGGAATGAAATGAACCATTTTAGGAATCCTATCCACAACCATAAAAATATAATCTCGACCATGCTTAGGCTTAGATAATCCTAACACAAAATCTATGGACATGTCTATCCATGGCTTACGAGGAATGACACTATACTCATATAACCAATCTAAGAAGTCATCTAAACAAGGAATGGGATGACGATACTTTACCGTAAGGTTGTTGATGGCGCGGCAGTCAACACACATTCTCCATTTCCCATCCTTCTTAGGCACCAAAATCACAGGCACTGCACATGGACTCATGCCTTCTCTCATGTATCCCTTCTCCATTAACTCATCTACCTGCCTTTGGAGTTCCTTCAAAAAGACATTTTCAAAATCCTCACAATAGACACAACCACACTAGGCAAAGAGTTAGATAGTTCGTTAGTAGTCAAACATGTTTCTTTAAAAACCAGCAACAACATAGGTTGCCTCATCGCTAACGCTCTCCTTACTACACTCGCTCTTGCCACACAACTCTCCTTTTGCAAAGCTGCCCTCTCCTTTTCACTCATCACCAAAGTTGATCCCCCTTCAACTTGGCCTCTCACACTCTTTCCAGCTTTCCTCTCCTTTTCCTTTTGATCCTGACTTTTATATTCCTTTTTCTTCTCATTGTCTTTTGCTCTCTCACTCTCACTCTGCTTTTCACTCACCTTGTGTTTTGCAAACGACTGTTGTAGCTGCAACTGGTCCTCATACACCTGCTTAGGTGTTAACGGTTTAAGATTAAAGCTCTTCCCTTGGTGAACAAGCGTATACTTGTTAGAAAAGCCATCATGCACAACCTTCCTATCAAATTGCCATGGTCTCCCCAACAACACATGACATGCTTGCATTAGCACTACATCACATAACACCTCATCCTCATACCTACCAATGCGAAACCCAATCAAGGCTTGCTTACTCACCTTAGTCTCACCACTGCAATTTATATGGACTAGGGTGTCTAACAGTTTTGAGCCCCAACCTCTCAACAATAAAATTACTCACTACATTGGTGCAACTTCCCCCATCAATAATCAAACTACAAAATGTGATCTCCTAGATAATATCTAGTATGAAATATATTCTCTCTTTGCACCTCCTCTTCTTCCTTCACCTGCACATTCAAAGCTCGCTTCACTACTGCCACTAGCCTTCCCATTGCAGGCTCCTCATTAGCACTAGCATCCTCTAATGGAGGCATATCATCTTCTTCACTATCCCCCTGTCTCATACTCTCCATCATCACGCAAAATCATCACACGCCTATTTGGACATTGACTAGCAATATGGCCTCTACCTTGACATTTAAAACATCTAGTGTCACGATTTCTAGAAGTAGAAGATTCAGGGTTACCTTGATTACCAGGAGTAGAACCCACTTGCCTCAGCTCCCCTTTTCGTTTGGCGGGTAAAGGCTTTTCTTCCTTCTTCCATTGATTAGTCTTCCAAGTGGATGAACTATTACCCTGTTGCAACCGTGCATTACTACTATCTCTCCTCTTATGCTGGTTCTCAACTTTTATAGCCATGTGGACCATATCCTCCAATTCTACATAATACTGCAATTCAACAACATTTTGGATTTCTCTATTCAACCCCGCAAGAAATCTAGCCATTGTAGCCTCTCTATCCTCCTCTACATTCACCCTAATCACAGTGACTTCCATCTCCTTGAAATACTCATCTACACTCCGGCTTCCCTGCCTAAGAGTTTGCAACTTGTTGTGCAATTCACGATAGTAATACGTAGGTACAAACCGCTTCTTCATCACTCTTTTCATCTCTTCCCAAGACTCAATAGGTGGCTCGCCACTCCTTCTCCTATTCAACATTAGTTGATCCCACCACACTATAGCATAATCCGAAAATTCAATGGCAGCAAGTTTTACCTTCTTTCTCCCACTATAGTTGTGACAATCAAATACCATCTCCACCTTTTTCTCCCACTCTAAGTATGCCTCGGGATCATTCTTCCCTTGGAAAGGAGGAATCTTCATCTTTATGCTACTCAATTGATATCCTCTCTATTCCTATCTCCTCTATCTTCCCAATCCCTAGTTCCTCTATTCCGACCACTATATCCTCTATAACTCCCGACAGAAGGCTCATCAAAATCATCATCCGACATTTCATCTCCACCCCTCGGTACTCTCCTAGAACGACTCTCCCGCTTACGCCCTTGGAATACGTTTGTGGATTACTCTAGTCTTTGCTCTACCGTCTAATGAATTTGTTCCATTCCTTCTTAGAACATCCTCTTCATTTCTCCCCTCAACGCCTCAATTACTAACCTAGCATCAAACCTTCCCCTCTCACCTTCAGGAGAATGTTGTCTCGACATAGTCCCTGCAGAAAAGATTAGTACTAACACAAATATATATATAATTAAACCTCACGATACACTCCCTTACGTGTTTCGCTCAAATGACGATATCACACAGTCACTCGTGTCTTCTCACAAATAATGATGATATCAACTCGTCAATTTCCTCTTCTCAATTCTCTTGGAACTAACCTGAACTACACCAATTTCCTTCCGTAGAATTCAAAACAACTCTAGGGTTCGTAAATTTTTCCTCTATTTTTTTTACCCAAATTTTTTTTTTTTGTCTCTGTTTTGCTTTTGATCACGTTTTTCTTTTCTTTTCTTTTCTCTTCTTTTTTTTTTTTTTGTCGTGATTTTTACTTCTTTTTTTTTTTAACAATCTTCTAGGCGATATTACACTATCAAAAGACAATCAATACTACGAAATTGAATACGATAATTGATATGAACGATTGGAGTTAGGGTTTTTGATATTACCTTCCTCAACCAAACTTGATGTTTTGATAAACCTAAGCTCTGATACCAAACTGATACGAACCACGCCAACCCATGACGAAACCCAATACCAATACGTTCGGAAATTCATTGCCTAAGATGCCCAAACACCTAAAGTGGAAACCGCGACCCGTTGTCTATAAGCGAGACAAGAACCTTGGTATAAAATGAAGACGCCACAATCAGGATGAAAGACCGATTGATAAATCGGGATAAACGCCACGGAAATCAATCCGATAAGTTCAATTTAGTTCTTGAAGAACCAAGAGAGGTGCCTCTCAAAAGTGTTTAATGTTCAAAGATGTAAGTTCTAAGTTGTTCTAAACCCTAGGAGCTTTTATACTAGGGTTACAATTCGTGTAAAACAAGTCCAAAATGACGTAGTTTAGATAAGTGGCATAAAAACGCGAAAACAAAACAAGCTGGCCGGCAGGGGATACACGACCGTGTACACGCCCATGTACTTTGGCCGTGTACCTTTCTGTGCAACTTCTGGCAACATACACACCCGTGTACTTTGGCCGTGTATCTTTCTGTGGATTTGCTTGACTCCTACACGGCCGTGCCTTGAAAGTACACGCCCTCTTCAACCCGTGTCCAGTATAACTTGTACAAAGGCAAGGATCTTCCCATGGTTGTTCCAATCCATTCCAACTTCATGATTGCTCCAATCCTTTCCGGCTTCATGGACAACCTTTATCAACCCGTTAAGTGCTTCCTTGAATCGTTTTGCTCGATTTCTTGTGATCGATCCAGGCGGCACTTCAAGAGGATCCACATTTCTTCTTCCGGCTTGGCTCTCATCAAGCTAAAGGGAAGAAAGGTGTACAGGGTGAGTACATGCCTTTGCCTATACCAAATAAACCATAGACTGATATCAGTATGGATTTTGTGTTGAGATTACCTAGAACACAAAGGGGAAAAGACTCTATTATGGTAGTTGTTGACGGGTTCAGTAAAATGTCACATTTTGTGCCTTGTCACAAAACAGATGATGCCTTTTTTATTGCTAACATTTTTGTGCAGGAAATTGTCAAATTACATGGAGTCCCATATAGCATAGTGTTAAACAGATACACTAAGTTTCTTAGTTTCTTTTGGAAGATATTATGGAAAAGACTAGGCACTAAGCTTATGTACAGTACCTCTTGCCATCCATAGACAAACGGACAAACAGAAGTTGTCAACCGTACGCTTGGGAATCTACTCAGAGCAACAGTTGGCAAGAATCTTACTGATTGGGACTTGTGTCTTCCTATTGTTGAGTTCGCTTACAATAGGTCTACTCATAGTTCAATCAGTAAGTCTCCATTTGAAGTTGTTTATGGCTATAATCCTTTTATTCCATTGGATTTTATAGTAGACTAGCAACAAAGGAAGAGAGTCTTAGTAGAGTTGACCGAGCCAGACAAATTCAACACATTCATGATAGAACAACTGAACACCTTCAAAAGACCCAAGAACAGTAGAGAATCCAGGGAAACAGACACAGAAAAATTCATCTTTATAATCCAAGTGACTTAGTCTGGATTAATCTTAGTAGGGACAAGTTTCCACATAAGAAGTCACAGAAGCTATCTCCCAGATTAGACGAACCATTCAGGGTTTTAAAACGCATCAACAACGCCGCCTACCAAATAAAGTTACCGGGAGAGTATGGAGTATCAATGACCTTTAATGTTCTAGATCTATCACCATACTTATCAGACCACATGCATGAAGACCTATCAGATTTGAGGACAAATCTTCCATAAACCAGAGGAGATGGTAGGAATCAGACTCCTATAGAACCTATCACTAAGGCCCGAGCTAAGGGTTTACATAACTTAGTTTTGAGAATCTTACATGAGAAACCCATTCTTGAGGAAGCTAATTTATTTTCTTCATTCCTACAATATAATTGTTATGCATTCCAACAGGTTCACTTATCAGTCCTATAGGGTGCTAAATCACCTATACTTTTGAGTGAGTCGGGATCCTTATCGGGGCTCAATTCGAAAGTACCTTAAAGACCAGCATCTTAAAGACCAATTTCTTTTATATATTTGTCATTTACGTGGACTATTTTTTTTTTTGTTGTATTTTCTTTTGGGACACTTTCATTTTTATTGTAATTTTCATTAAGGACTGGCCACCCTAAATGATGTGCCTAATTCCACTTCCAAGCACAATCAAATGACTCAAGAAAACAAGTCTCAAGTCTCATACAAAACCGATCCACCAAAGAAGCAATTCACGTGACACCTTTGTAGATTTTGATGGAAAATGTTGTTCAAATGATTTAATTATAATCTTTATTGGTAACATTAACCAAGTAACCACAATAAGGATTGAAATATCTCGTGGAAATCAGATCAAAGAAAGCAATAAAACCATGAAATCCACTTTCCCTTTCAATCACAAATTCACGCTAACACTAAAATGAAATATGTAATTCAAGTGCTCAAGGAAACAATCAATCTTACAAGATTGTTTTCCACGAAATAGAACCACAAATATGTCCAAGAAAGATCCAAATCTACCCTAGATATGACTCACTAGAGAAGAAATGAACATACAACAAAGTTGAATTGATATGACTCACAATTCGCCTTCGTCGCACTCGCCACAATTCCAATTCTTGGGTTGAAATTGATAAGAGTTTGGAACTAAGGAAAGAACCCTAATTCACACGTGAAATGTGTCTCTCAAATATGTAAAAATTGACCTCCCCAAACCCTCTCTTAAGCAAGTATTTATACTTGCTACTCCTAGGGTTAGAAAGTGGTCAAAATTACAAGTTTGCCACTTTTAAGGTGGCTAGCCCTGAATGAAAATTACAAGAAAATAAAATAGTCCCAAAATGATTACAACATAAATAGTCCATGCAAATGAAAAATATATATAAGAAATTGGTCTTCAAGATGCCGGTCTTCTATAGGATCCATCAGCTCAGCTCATCGTTGGTTCAAGTCGGTCCTTGGATAACCCACAAGCTGAGTCCGAGGGAGTTTGTCTATTGCCCTATAAAATATGATAAGTGTGCCTGTTGGAAAACACAATACAAGAATAATAGAAAAGAGGTTAATATATAAATAATTCCGGGGTCGATCTACTCAAAATGGGCCCTCATCGCCAAAATTCGAATTCCTTTAATTCTTGCCCTAATGATAGGTCTTGTCGGATTTTTATTCCTATCATCTCCTCGGGCCTCAAAAAGATTTCTCCTCAAATCTAGCAGGTCAAATGCAATAGAGACTTTGTTTTCTCCTAGCAATCCATCTAAAGAAGTATCTCTACAGAATCCCAATATCTGAAATACTACAAGTGGTGATTGTTTTCTCTCCTCCATTTCTAGGATGTATCTCATCTGCAACACAAATAATGCTCCATTATCCAATAAAGTCGCCCCGTATCAACCTGTTCCACTGAAACTTTTTCCTCCTTTTCTATCTTATCTGTATATTGTTGATCCTCATTGATAGGAATCAAAATCCGACAAGACCTATCATTAGGGCAAGAATTAAAGGAATTCGAATTTTGGCGATGAGGACCCATTTTGAGCAGATCGATCCCGGAATTATTTATAAATTAACCTCTTTTCTATTATTCTTGTATTGTGTTTTCCAACAGGCAGACTTATCATATTTTATAGGGCAATGGACAAACTCCCTCAGACTCAGCTTGTGGGTTATCCATGGACCGACTTAAACCGGCGATGAGTTGGGCCGATGGATCCTATAGAAGACCAGCATCTTGAAGACCATTTATTTTATATATTTCTACTTTTATGAACTATTTTGGTTGTATTGGTTTTGGGACACTTTTATTTCTGGTAATTTTCATTTAGGACTAGCTACCTTAAAAGTGGCAAACTTGTAAGTTTAACCACTTTCTAACCCTAGGAGTAGCAAGTATAAATACTTACTTAAGAGAGGGCTTGAGAGGTGAATTTTTACAGATTTGAGAGGGAATTTCACGTGTGAATTAGGGTTCTTTCCTTAGTTTCAAACTCTTATCAATTTCAACCTAAGAATTGGAATTGTGGCGAGTGCAACAAAGGCGAATTGTGAGTCATATCAATTCAATTTTGTTGTATGTTCAATTCTTCTCTAGTGAGTCATATCTAGGGTAGATTTGGATCTTTCTTGGATATAATTATGATTCTATTTTCGTAAACATCAATCTTGTAAGATTGATTGTTTCATTGAGCACTTGGATTTCCTACCTCCTTGTTCTTGTTGGCGTGAACTAGTGATTGAAAGGGAAAGTGGATTTCATTGGTTTATTGTTTCCTTTTGATCTAATTTTACGTGTACTTCATCTTCTCTTGTGGTTATTTGGTTAATTCTATCATTAGAGATTACAATTGAATCATTTGAACAACAATTTCCATCAAATCCTCAAAGGTGCCACGAGAATTGCTTACTAGGTGGACCGGTTTTTGTGATTGAATTGGGATTGTTTTCTTGAGTCTTTTTTATTGTTCTTCAAAGTGGAATTAGGCACATCAAGGTGTGTGTGTAGAGTTGTGTTTTCTTTTTTGTAAATTTAGTGAAAGGTGTGTATAGTTGCGTTGATTATTGTGTGTATTGTATTGATACTTGTTGTTGGTGGCATGAACATTGTGGAATAGTGAGCAAAAGGGAAGCTTTGTGGCGGTGAAGTTGTCCATTTTGTGTGTGGTGAGGTGCTGCACATTGTGATTTATTGTAGTGTGAAACCTTGACAAGAAAGGAAGGTTTGATTAGTAGAATTTGAATTCAAAAACAAACATTAAAGTGTGAAAGTAATTGAACTCATTACTTAAACACTTGTTAGTTGAATTTAATTTCTTAACTACTTGGAAGCATTTATTTGTGCATCAATTATTTCACTTGACTTTACTTGAAGTAACAATAAGCATTTCTTCTATTGGTTATGTGTGTGAGCACCGTAGGTATGTAAAGGTGTGTTGTTGTGGTGCTTGTAGTGAAGTGTGTTGTTAACTTGCTGAAGTTATTAATAACCATGTCAAATGATGTGCATACTTCTACTACTTTGGTACATTAAGTATTGACTTCCTCTCCAACCATTAATGATAAATAAAGAGAAAACTTGTTCCATACTTCTTGTAGGGTACAAGGAAATTTGTGCATAATTATTATTGATGGTGGTAGTTGTATTGATGTTATAGTTGCATCATTAGTATCGAAGTTGAAACTTGAAACTATCCCACATCCCGAACCCTATACATTACATTGGTTGAATGATCAGGATAGTCTTTGTGTGACCCAAAGGGCTAGGGTACCCTTCAGTACAGGGGATAAGTACTGTGATGAACTTGAATGTGATATTATTCCTATGTGTACATCCCATATATTACTTAGTAGGCCACAGTTATATGATAAGATAGTATTACATGATGGGTATAGAAATACTTATATGTTCTAATAAGATGGTAAACGTATAGTATTGAACCCTATGTCGCCATCAGAGGTCTAGAATATGCAAAGACAGATAAGATAACCATCACAGATTCTTGAGGATCATAGCCACATGAACAAATCTTTAAAGGATCTTGAGGTTTCTAGTTACACGAGCTAACCCATTGAGCACAAGATTTGCCAGACACAAATGTGCCAACCTTTAGAGGATCCTGATGGTTAGAGTCAGATGAGCAAATCACCAGAGGACCAAACTGTTCAGGGGTAGTTGTGTTCACCTTCAGAGGTACTAGAGGCTCATGAGCAGTTGAGTAAACCTTCAAGGGACACTGAGGTCAGAGTGATCTGAGCAGATCACCAAAGGGCCAGACTGTTCAAAGACATTTGTGTCCACCTTCAAAGGTTTCAGAGGGCTATGAGCGGTTGAGCAAACCATTAAAGGGCCATGAGGTTCAGCAACATACAAATGAGTTAGAAAAGGAGGAAATAATATCAGTGAAATGGGTTGAGACAGGGGAAGCTTTAGTGGTAATGGGGCATTATTTGTGTTGCAGATGAGATACATTTTAGAAATGGAGGAAAGAAAGCAATCACCCCCTATGGTATTTCAGATATTGGGATTCTGTAGTAATACTTCTTCAGGTGGCTTGTCAGGAGAAAATAGAGTCTACTGCATTTGATTTGTCAGATTTGAGGATAAATCTTTTTGAGGCCCGAGGAGATGATAGGAATCAAAATTCGACAAGACCTATCCTTAGGGCAAGAGCCAAAGAATTCAAATCTTAGCAATGAGGGCCTATTTTGAGCAAATCGACCCTAGAATTATTTGTTTAATAACCTCTTTTCTATTATTCATGTATTGTATATTTCAATAAGCACACTTATCAGGCTTTACAAGGCGATGGACAAACTCGTTAAAACTCAGCTTGTGGGTTATCCATGGACCGACTTAAACTGGCAATGAGCTAGGCCGACGAATCCTATTAAAGAACAAGCATGTTGAAAACTATTTTCACTTGGAATTTATTTATTTGAATCATTTATGTTGTAAGTTTTTGGGACACTTTTTATTTGGTTGTAATATGTGCTTTTAGGACCAGCAACCCTAAAGTAGCATAATTGTAATTTTGTGGACTTTTTAACCCTAAAGGGAGCAAGTATAAATACTTGTTTAATTAGGGTTTTGGGGGAGCTTTTAAAAAATTCAAAATAGACACTTCACGTGTGAGGGTTAGGGTTTTCCTAAATCCAAATTTCTCTTATCAATTTCAATCCTAAAATTAAGATTGTGGCAAGTGGCTTCAAAGTTAATTGTGAGTAATATCAATTCTCTTTGTTGTAATTTTTCTTTTCATTACTAGTGAGTTATATCTAGGGTTGAATTAGATTGTTCTTAGTTAGATTTTGATTGCATTTGGAATCATTTCATTATGTTATAAGATTGATTAGTTTTAGCACTTGTTATTAACATCAATTTTTGCTTCATTTTATGGCATGAGTTAGCCTTGTTGGGAAGGAGGTTCACAGCTTGATCTTATTGTTTATGTTTAGTAATTTCATGGGAAGTTTAGTATGTTTAGTGATTTCAATTGAAGGAATTCATCATTGTAAATTTTATTATCTTAGAATATAGCATTAGGATCATATTTGTGATTTAGGGTTCACGCAAATTTTAGGGCTTTGGAACCGGATTATTCTTGTCCTTTTAGAGATTATAATTTCGGTTTAATTACATGTGCTTAAACTCCCTTTTAGGCACATCATCTTTTGGTATTAAAGCAATCAAATTTGGATAATTAAGATTGATCACATCCTCATTTGAAGAATTAGTTATAAACATTAAGAATTGACGCCATTTGGAAGCTAGTTTGATTAACATTGTTTAATTATTTTTCAAATTGGTTTTACATGTGCTTAAACCCCCGTTTAGGCACATCATATAATTGCAAGTCTAATAGCACATGAATTAGCTTTAGTCAATGATGATCTTATGTAATCAAACATTGTTCCGTCTTCTTAATCGTTGGCCATGTTGATTAAGTGATTATCATCCAAGTCTTAAGCCAAAACTTGATATCTTTGACTTGCTCTACGGTGTCCCCTAAGCATAAACAATTGAAGAAAACTAGAAACTATGCAAAATACAGATTAATGAAAAGTAACCAATAAAAGAAATAATTATTAGATTAACAAGATATAGGTATTCCTACTATCTTAATCACCGGTAACGGCATTAAAAACTTAATATTGATCTATTGTACTACCTTAGACCTATAGGCAAGTGCACCTATCAAGTCTATAGTATAGTGGAAATAGATATCAAGTGTCAATCCAATAAGGATTACGACTACTAGTAATTAACCTTTTTCTTATTATCTAATTTGCAAATAAGTGAAGTGAGTGAAATTAACAATGAATAAACTAAGGAAAATGGTAATCATTAAAAGTGTGTCAGGATATTGAATCCCCTTAAAATTACTAATGTAATTAACTATTTATTATTCAATTTCATTATTGTATTCTTAGACTGTGGGAATTCCTAAATTGAGCTAATAGCTCTCTCGAATCTAATAATTCCTAATTCTAGGTTGATTAATTGGAATCTCTTCTTAATTAAAACTCCTACAATTGCATTACATTCGATTTATGAATTCCACTATTAGGTTTAACCTTAATTTAAAAGATTACGTTGTCCTATCTCTAGGATTGAGTGCAACTACTTCCAACTATGCCAAATCTATTCTAATATAGAATCACTTAACCTCTATATAAGAAACCAAACTTTAACTGATATGTTAGTAATATTAAATTAAAAGAAATGAAGAACATATAATTAGATCACAAGAATGACAATTAAATTATTGAATAATAAAAAATAAATTGCATATTCATTATAAGGTTATCATACTTGAGTACTAAGGAAAGTTTAAGCTAGCAACATATTAAATCTAAAAGCAACAATATAAAAGGAGTGCATAAAGATAAGCATTAAAATTAAAAACTAAAAATCTGTAATAATCTATTATAATACCCTATTCTAAGTTTCTACTCTATTCCTCTTCTAATCTATCTTCTTCTCTCAACTATGAATTCGTCGCTTTATATAGACATCAACTCAACAAAATTATAGCACTGTCATTACACAAGCGTGCCATTGCCTATGTTCCATTATGTCCAATTTTTGCTCTCAACACACCCATTAGCATGGGTGTGTTTATGCCTATGTCATCCTGCATGGCTGATTTACTCTATTTTACATGGTTAATTTTGCATGGCTAGCTATGGTCATGTTCTCTACCGTGAGACCGTGAAAACAGTGGACAAAACTACCGCAAACAATACTAGAGAAAATATACCCACTGGGAAGGGTAAAGAGGTAATAGTGCCAGATGTGAGGCTGACTGTTCCCAAATCTACTAGTGGAAAAGCACGCCAGATCAAATGCTTTAAAAGCATGGGATTTGGGCATATGGCAGCACAGTATCCAAATAAAGAGGGTAATGACTGTTATGGAGGGCACTGGGGAAGATGTTGAGGTTGATGAGGAATAGACTGAGCCTATAGATTTACTAATAGCATTGCAGGAGTATTATGATGACTAGACTGTAGAAACACATGAGGAGCATACATGTGAACAATATCTACCTATTAATGTGTTACGCAGGGCTCTAACCATATCTCCTGATGCTAGAGACATTCAGAGGGAGAACATATTTCACACCTCTTGTAGGAGAGGTAATCTTTATGTGCTCATCATTGATAGTGGTAGTTGCACGAATGTTATATCTGCTGCACTGGAAGACAAATTAAATTTGTCTACTAGCCCACATCATAACCCTTATAACTTGCATTGGTTAGATAATCGAGGCAGTATATATGTTACACTAAGGGCGAAGGTGCCTGTGAGTGTTAGGCAGAAATATCACGATGAGATCCTATGTGATGTGATTCCTATTCATGCATTCCATTTATTGTTAGGTAGACCTTGGTTGTTTGATCGGCAGGTGTTACATGATGGGTTTAAAAACACCTACATGTTCAGTTTGGACGAGTCTCGCATTGTACTGTCACCTATGACTCCATCTGAGGTACATCAATTTCAGGAACAGATTAGATTTACTGCCACTAAATTTGATAGCTAGGAAAGTAGGCCAATAAAGATATCAGGGTTCAGTTCTAAAAATGATCCTCTAGATTTGAGGGCAAATCTTTCAGAAGCCTGAGGAGATGATGGGAAATTTTCCGGCACCGTCTATGCTTTCAGAACTAGATTTGGATGATTATCCAAATCACTCATATTTTACTTTATTTCTTTTTACCTAATAAGTATTTGAGAAATAACCTTACAAGTACAATAATAATTCTCCATTGGATGCCAACATTAGTTGATGGCCACGGGACATCATCAGATTTACATTCATAGGCTCGCTGCGAACGATTCCATTTCGAAGCATTGGCTCATGAAGATTTACGATATTTTGTACTTTGTAATTGTTCTATAGACTATTTTATGTTGTATTTTCTTTTGGGACACTTTCATTTTGATTGTAATTTTCATTTAGGATCGGCCATCCTAAAAGTGGCATAGTTGTAATTATGTGCATTTTCTAATGTTAAAGGGAGCAAGTATAAATACTTGCTTAAAGTAGGGTTTGAGGAGGCCATATTTTTTAGATTTGAGATACACTTTGCGTGAGGATTACGGTTCTCCTAATTGTCATTAGATTCTTATCAATTTCAATCCCAAGAGTTGAAATTGTGGCGAGTGCAACACTTTGAAATTGTGAGTAATATCAATTTTCATTTTGTTGTGATTTCTTTTCTTCTTTAGTGTGTAATATCTAGGAGTGAATTGAGATAGTTCTCGATCAGATTTGCTTCCTATTATTTTGATTTTTTGTGCTTAATTGAGATACTTTGCATTTGAATTCGGTTCATCCTTTATGTGTCCTTCTTGAACAGTGATTAGCACATGCGGAAAGGGGTTCTTAGAGTTGAAGATTTATTTTGAACTTGTGAATTATTCACGTGGATTTATATGTGATTAGTATTATGTTAGAAGAAATTATCATTGTGGAATTATAATTGCATCATTAAGTATTTGGATCTCCTTGCACCTTCACTAGGGTTCACACAATTTTACCCTTTTTGAACCGGTTATTGATTTGAGAGTTGAAGTGTTCCTTTGGTTCATTTGATTGTGCTTAGACCTTGGTTTTAGGCACATCATAGTAGAAAAAGTAAAATTGATCAAATAGAGAATGTTGTCAGATAAAAAATGCTAGAAGTCTTACATAGATAAAAGACGTCACCTATTAAAGTTTAAAGTGGGAGACCACGTCTTGTTAAAGGTCTCTCCTATAAAAGGTGTGGTAAGATCTTGGTTAAGAGGAAAGTTAAACCCCATGTATCTAAGATCCTTCTAAATAATAGAATTAGTTGGACTAGTGGTGTATAGATTGGCTTTACCACTAAATTTAGCTGGGGTACATGACGTATTTCACATTTCCATGTTAAGGAAATATGTGCCTAACGCAGATTAGGTCATTGCTTTAGAACCTTTGGAAGTGTAGCCAAACCTCACAATAGTAGAGAAGCTTATTAGGATTGTGGATACTAAAAAGCAGATTTTAAGGAGAAGGGTAATCAAGTACATCAAGGTATAGTGGTATAATCAACATGGGAACTAGAGGAATAGATGAGGAAGAGATATCTAAAGCACTTTCATAATCTAATTAACTTTCAAGGACAAAACTTTTTGTAAGGAGGGGAGAATGTAAATACCTATATATATATATATTTAATATTTATTAAAATTAAAATCAAGTTAATAGTATAAATAATATAAAGACTTGAGGGTAGTTTGGTCATTTTAATGTTAAGATATTTAATCCTCGCTTAACCTAATGCTCCTCTTTTCTCATTTTACACTATTGCAATCCTAGAAGCCCTCTTAGAGACTTATCGAGTGACCTAATAGAAAATAATAGAAAGCAATCTCTTTCTCCCAGGTAAAGGTTTCAATCACTAAAATACATACTTAAGATTATGGATTCATATCTCTAAGATATCTAATAGCATGTTGTTAGAATTAGAAACAAGGAGTGAGACAAAACAAACATAGGAATAGGTGATTCAAGGATCTCAATCGCAATTCAAAATAACTAGGTGCTTAAATCCTATGATTAGGAAATTTATTAATCAACTAGACTTAGATTCATAGGAACTAGAATAGGGGAACAATTGGAGAAGAAGAAAACAGAATTCATGATGGAACATTGCAATACATGGTGTAAACACCCCATTTTTGCCTTAAGAATTAATAATAATTAATAACAATCAATTTTCAATTTTTCCTAATTTTTCTCTAATTTGGCAAAAATAATAAAAATATTCAAAAAAATAAAAATAAATAGGAAAACACATCAATTTTGAAAAATGACTTCAGAAAGGGCAATAATAAGGAATAAATAATTTTTACAATTTTTTGAAATTTCAAAAAATACAAAAAAATAAAAAAATCGCATTGCATATATGCAATTTGCGAAATAAACAAAATCAGGAAAATGGGCTAGCTCAGCTGGTCCTAGCCGTGGTCAAGTGGGTGTGTGCGGGTGCGAGGTTGGGGGTTCGAAACGCGGGGGAAGCAGTTTCCTCGTTTTGCGATTTTTTTCATTTACCTAGGACACGTGGCAGCATCTAATTGGCTGGAGGGAACGCATGCGCGAGGCGCATGATCGTCTTCAACCTCGGTCCGAGATCGCCGGCGAAGGGAAAAATTTGAATTTCGGCGGTTTCGATTCGATTTTTTGCACAAATCCAACAGATCTTCAACAGAATTGAGATAAACATCATCCAATTGGAATCAAATCTCAACAAATCGAAGGATTTACACGAATCGGAGTTGGTTCATTTAACCGTCGATCCGATTTGCCTCGATCGGAGGAAATCCGAGCTTATCCAACTCGATTTCGAGAGCCTATAAATAGAGGAGGAATGGAGGAAGTCAAAGCACAGATCAAAAGCGAGAGAAAGTGAGAGAAAAGAGTGAATCGGAGACCACCGGAGGAAATCGAAGCTGCGACCGTCGATCAAGAGCTAAGCAACCACCAGGAGGCATTTCTAGAGCAAACCATCGCCACCATTGGATTCCTCACCCTCGATAACCTAGGATTCGACACCTCACCCGCTGCAAAAGGCTGCTGGAACGCCGTCAACGAGCACTCCCCGCCGCGGTGTTCGACCGATCCGACCCGACCCGCGCACCGACCCAGATCCAGGTAAGTCGGATTTTCTAGATTTTTCGATTTATTTTTATTTTTACTTAGTTTATTTATTTTTTTTATATTCCGAATTGATTATTTAATTTGTCATTTATTTATTAATTTGTTATTTAGTTATTTATTTATTTATGTTTCATTTACATTTCAACAAATAGAAATGTTAGAAATTAGATTCTTTTAAGATTTAAAAATGTAATAAAATAAAATAAAAAAATAAAAGAAAACGAAAAAATAATATAAAAAATAATAAATAAATAAAAATATAGAAAAATAATAAAAATATTAGAAAAAATAATAATAAAACTTTAGAATAGGATAGAACCTAGGAGAAAAACTTTTAACAAAACAAAAATTCACAAAAATTATGAAAAAATTAATAAAATAATAATAATAATAATATATAAAATAATATAAAATTATAAAAATCATAAAAAATCATAAAAATTACAAAAATAATAAAAAATAGAAAAAAAATGAGTTTTATCACTTAGAAAAATCATTTTCTCAAATAAATCCAAAATTGATGTTTTCCTTTAGAATTATTTACAAAAGTCAAATTAAAGCTTAGGCTTAGATTTTTTAGAAAAATCCCGAAAATGTTGCAAAAATAAATCAAAAGAGATTTCAAAAAAATAAAATGCACAAACCCACTAAATCTTTTCAGGAAAAGCGAACTACGGCTTGTTTGATCCTGAATAGCAGGTACGTAGGAACCGTTTGGGTCAACCCATAAAATGAAATAAAAAATCATTTTTTCAAATAACTCATTCAAAAACACAAAGCAACAGAAACAAAATAAAAGACATTTCTAGATAGAGATAATTTTAGGAGATTAGGTGGTAACCATAAGGTTTTAATAAGTTAGCCTTCGAACTTAGAAACTCTGGTTTTTCTTTTCCTCTTTTCACCAAAAACGAGAAGAGGAAATCACGACGACTAGTGGTCCAAATTAAGACTAATCCACTCCTTTAGTCTTAATTCGATCTTTCCCAACAACAGTTGGGTGGCGACTCCAAAATTAAACGAAGTTCCTAACTCAAGTCGAGGATCTATATTAGATGAGCATAGGGTCTAGTCTAGATCAGATTAGGAATGGGAAAATTCAAAATTAGACTCGATAGGATAGCGACTCCACTGGGGACTCATGCCAGTAGGCTAGCCACCTGAATCTCTTCGAATTGTTCTCTTAAAGAAATGTCTTTCAATTATTATCTTGTTGCTAACTTTTCAGGGATTAGCTAGGTTTAGCTTTCTTTACTATGGGGTCTGCATGCATGCATGTGTTCGTGTGAATAGATGTGATCGAACCCGGATCGTCCTAAAACCCTAAAACGGGGAGCCATTGTGTAGGTTTCGGGCGAAGTGAGTTGATCACCGTTTGGGACCGATTAGGCTACCCCACCCAATGCTTCGATATGGCCTGAGATCCATTTCTCCAAGAATGCGGGAGGCCATAGAGCTTGGGGACCAGTTAGAACCAACTTATTTGCATACATAACATCATGGGTTGACAATTGCCGATGATGTAATATTTGTTGTTTTATTCAATGGAGTTCAGATCGATTTCCCTGTAATGTTATAGTTCTGGTTGTAATTAGGAAAATTTCTTGTTGTAATAGATGGCTAGCACCACAGTCGACCGTCTCCTCCGCAAAGAGATTCGGGTGTACAAACCTTTGGACCCAAAGTTGGTACTGGACCACTGGTTTACCTTGTACAATCTAGAGGAGCAGGCCGTCATCCAACAAAAGATAGGGCCCATCCTCTCACTAACAAAGATACAGGTGAATTTGCCTTTGGTACGGACTATGCTCCACCTATGAGAAATAGAGCCCGCGGCTTTCTTCATTGGGCCACGCGAGATCACTCCCACTCAAGACCAAAGTTAGGGTTGAAGAATTAGAAGCCGTCATCAACGGGAAGCCTAAGTCTCCACAACAGAAGACCAAGAGAGCTAGGAAATAGATTATCATTGTAATCTTTTATTTGTTTGAATGTCGAACTCCAAAAATTATTCAATATTAATAAAAGTAAAGTTTCAATATTACATCGTCAATCAATTGTCAACCCTTTTATTTTTAGCATCTGTGTGACACATGCATAGCATTTGCATACATCATACTAAAAAAAGAAAAATGCGCGCCAGGTATCAAAATAGCTCCCAAGCAACCGAACCCTCCCGGAAGCCCAATTTGCACACGTTCAAGACCAAAATGGCAAAAAGCGGCAACAACACTAGCATTGAGTACGTTCCTACAGCCGAAGAAGAAGCACAAGCAAGAAAAATGAAGGAGAAGCCAATCGACGCCCAGATGTGCATTCCACCTCTCCAACAATCTTTCCGAAAAGCAAATATCATGCAAGAGCCTCGAATAAACGAAGGTGACATCAGCAATGGGAAACCAACCCCCCGTATGTCCAATCAGCATCCGGCTCTGAACAATTGGTTTTGTTATCCTATCAATAGCTTTAGGTTAGCTCAAAAATAGAGAATGATTATTAAACAAATTGAGACTCTTTATCAATTCAATTACAGTCTGTTTTTTTTTCTTATATATATGCTTTCATCTTTACTTTACCCAGATCTCCTACCAGCGAACATCAGGGATATTTCGCGCAGGTAAAAAATAAAAATGCTGATATCGTTTCCAACGCTGCTAGGTCAGTTGTTGAAGGCGATATCCTTGACCACGAAATAATACAAGAAAATTGGCAAAAACATGAACAAAGTGGAATTTCAATTGACGAGCCGGTGAAGACAATAAATCTAGGAAGCATGGAAAAACCTAAAAATCTCAAAATCAGGACCAATTTAAGTGCCGAGCAAAAGTGTGAGATAACCGGGTTGTTGATAGAATATGCAGATGTGTTCGCCTGGTCATATGGTGACATACCAGGACTAGACCAATCAATAGTGGTTCATAGGCTTCCCACAAGGGAAGATGTCTAACCTAAAAAACAGAAACTGAGAAGATTTAGGCCTGACATCTTACTAAAGATTAAGGAAGAAGTCAAAAAACTGCTAGAAGTAGGATTCATCGAAGTATCCAATTACCTAGAATGGGTGGCAAATATAGTCCCTGTTATGAGAAAGAATGGAAAAGTACGCGTATGCGTAAACTTCCGGACTTAAACCAAACTATACCAAAGGATAACTTCCCCCTACCTCACATTGATGTTTTAGTGGACAACACTGCGGGAAACCATCTTTTCTCATTCATGGACGATTTCTCAGGATAAAATCAAATAAAAATGGCTGAAGAAGATAAAACCAAAACGACTTTCATCACAACATGGGGAACGTTCTATTACAAAGTCATGCCCTTTGGTTTGAAAAACGCTGGGGCAACGTATCAGAGAGCCATGGTCGTGATACTTCATGACATGATGCATCGAGAGGTCGAAGTATACGTCGACGACATGATAGCCAAATCTAAAGAAGGAGAAAGCATATAGATATCCTGAGGAAATTGTTTAAACGATTGAGAAAATTCCAGCTCAAGTTAAACCCAGAGAAATGCACTTTCGGGGTCACAACGGGGAAATTGTTAGGGTTTGTCATAAGCCGGGATAGTATTAAAATCGATCCCGACAAGGTAAAGTCTATATTAGAGTTACCTTCCCCATGCTTCGTTAAAGAAGTAAGAAGCTTGTTGGGAAAGTTAAATTACATAGCTCGTTTTATCTCACAGCTCACAGATAAGTGCCGGCCACTATTCCATCTGTTAAAAAAGAATGCCACAATAGAATGGGACGACGAATGCGAAGAAGCATTCAGGACAATCAAAGACTACCTTATAAAACCTCTAGTCTTGATAGTCCCGAAGCAAGGAAAGCCCTTATTCTTATACCTCACAATACTCCCTGAATCCATGGATTGTGTGCTGGGACAGAAAGATGAAGAAGGAAGAGAGCGTTCCATATATTACTTGAGCAAGAAATTCACAGAAGGGGAACAGAGGTACTCAGAGGTAGAGAAGACTTGTTGTGCTCTAATTTGGGTCATGCATCGACTAAGGCAATATACCCTTTACTATCATATTGAGCTACTGACAAAGCATGATCCCTTGAAATACCTGGCAGAGAAACTAGCTTTGATAGGGAGAATCTCTAAATGGCAAATGCTCCTATCCGAGTTTGACATCACATACATAAATTAGAACTCAATGAAAGGGCAAGCCTTAGCCGACCAATTAGCAGAACACCCTGTCAAGACAGATTCCCAAGAACTACAAGCCCAATTCCCAGATGAAAATATATTAACAGTTGAAGATATACTGATAGAAGACTTTGGGATAAAGCGGAACCCAAAATGGAAACTGTTTTTCGATGGAGCCGCCAACGTATTCGGTTGCGGAGTTGGGGCAGTATTGATAGCCCCAGATGGCACTCAATTCCCTATAGCGACACGACTTACATTTCCCTATACCAATAATATCGCGGAATATGAGGCATGCATTATTGGCCTTAAAATGGCCTGCCAAATGGAAATCCGCGAATTAGAAGTATACGGAGATTCGTCGCTCATCATACTACAGACAAGAGGGGAATACAAGACTAAAGACCCTAAACCGGTACCGTATCATCAACACTTGACAGAGCTAATCGAAGGATTCAAGGCAATCTCTTTCACATACATCCCGAGAACTCAGAATCAGTTTGCAGATGCACTAGCCACACTAGCATCTATGATCCAGATAACAAGGGAAGCCGAAGTTCAACCGATAAAAATAGACATCGAAAGTCGGCCCGCCTATTGTTTAACCATTGAAAAAATACAAGATGACAAGCCCTGGTATCACGACATCAAGACCTTCCTCAAAGAAAGTAAATACCCTGAAATGGCTAGCAAGAATGACCAAAGAACACTCAGGAGGTTAGCAAGCCATTTCCTGTTAAGTGGGTCTATACTCTACAAAAGATCGTCTGATACTACCTTATTAAGATGTGTGGACAAAAATGAAGCCTGCGAACTGATGAAAGAAGTACAAGAAGTGATAGGAATAAAAATCCAACAAGACCTATCATTAGGGCAAGAACTGAAGGATTTCAAATCTTGGCGTTGAGGGCCCATTTTGAGCAGATTGACCCCGGAATTATTTATATATTAACCTCTTTTCTATTATTGTTGTATTATGTATTCCAACAGGCACACTTATCATATTCTATAGGGCAATGGACAAACTCTCTCAGACTCAGCTTGTGGGTTATCCATGGACCGACCTGAACCGGCGATGAGCTGAGCCGATGGATCCTATAGAAGATCGGCATCTAGAAGACCATTTCTTTTATATATTTATTCTTTTATGAACTATTTTTGGTTGTATTTGGTTTTGGGACACTTTTATTTCTCTGTAACTTTCATTTAGGGTTAGCCACCTTAAAAGTGGCAAACTTGTAATTTTGAGCATTTTTTAACCCTAGAAGTAGCAAGTATAAATACTTGCTTAAGAGAGGGTTTGAAGGAGCTTATTTTTGCAGAACATACACTCTCTTTTCACGTGTGAATTAGGGTTCATACCTTGGTTCCAACTCTTATCAATTTCAATTCCAAGACTTGAAATTGTGGCGAGTGCAACAATTGGAATTTGTGAGTCATATCAATTCCTACTTGTTGTGATTTCTTTTCTTCTCTAGTGTGTTGTATCTAGGGTTGATTAGAGATAGTTCTTGGTCAGGTTTACATCTTATTGTACACGAATTCATTTGATTATTTGAAAGAATTATCAAGTTGATTCAATTCATCATTAAGGATTTCTTTGCTAGCGTGAATTTCACCATTTGAAAAAAGGGATCTTCCTTCACGGTTTTCTTTGTCAAATTGAGGCTTGATTTTCGTGGATTATATGATATTAGAAGTGTTATTAGAAGCCATTTCCATTGTGGTATTCAGATTATATCATTAGTAGGTTGAGTTTCATCATTTTAACATTAGGGTTCATTAGAAAAGTGCCATTTTTGGGATCCGATTTTGCCTAGACTTGAGATATCTTTTCTTAAGTCTTTTGAATGTGCTTTAAAGTGTGATTAGGCACATCATCTTTTTGGTATCAGAGCTATATCAAATTTGGATTTAAGATTCAAGCACATCATCATTGAAAAATAGGTTACAAGTGTTAAGGATTTGCGCCATTTGAGGACTAGATTGGTTGGCATTGTTTAAGTGTCTTTTAATCTTGTTTTGCATGTGCTTAATCTTGGATTTAGGCACATCATCTTTTTGGTATCAGAGCTCTTGTTGAGAGAAGGGAATTGGATGTATTAAATTTCGTGGAAGTGATCAACAATTATGGTTGATCAAGTGGAAAAAACGCAATTGTGTAGTTGTTGTTGTTGTTGTAGTTTGAGATTGCGGAATTGTTTTGGATTGGGATTTAATTTGCTGATTATTGGAGTTGATTTGGGAAGGTTATTATATCACTTTGTGGATGCTAATTCACGTGGAAGAGCAGAAGTACAAAGTGAAATTACCTTAGCAAATTGTTTGAAATTGTGAAACTTACCAATTGTTGCCGTGTAGCTTGTGGCGTGTGGAGTTGTGAAGTTTGTTGTTTGAATTCCATTGAGTAATTCTGAATTTGTGAAGTTAAATTTGCAGATTACATTAAGTTTGGTTAGTAAGGAATTATTTGAATTCAAACACATGCAATTAAGTTGTGGGAGTTAATGATTGCTATTTGAATTTGAATTCATTACTTACCAATTGAAGAAGGCTTGCAATAAGTGAATTTATTTGAATTTCAAATTGAAAGTTGCTGCCTATAGTGGGATTTGGAGTTCATTTTGGGAAAGCTACTTATTAATCTTTTGTCTTCATTATTTGCCATGGAAGTTGAAGACTACTTGTAATCAATATTCACCTTGTTGTTGCCGTGGAAGTGATACATCTTAATTGTTGTTGTTGTTTGTGTTGTTGCCGTGGAGTTATTGGTGGAGTGAGTGCACCATGATTGAAGGTGTGTGTGGTGATGTAAATTTGTGGATTTATGTGGATTAAAGGTGCTGCACATTAAGATTCGTTGTGGGTGTCAAACTTTAGCAAAAAAGGAAAGCGAGTAATAGAATTTCAAATTCAAACAACTCATTAAATGTGTGAAAGTAATTGAACTAGTTACTTAAACACTTGTTATTGAATTTAATTCTATCTACTTGGAAGTAGTTGAGTGTACTTTATTTGTGGTTTGTTTGTGTACTTGAACCTTGGAAGTGTGAAGATAATTATTGTATTGTTGGATTTTAGTACAATCATGTCTAGTGAAATGTTTCATTATGCTAACATATTGCATCGGGACATGACTTCTTTTCAAACCATTGATGAGGGACAAAGAGAAAACTTGTTCCATACTTCTTGTAGGGTACAAGGAAACTTGTGCGCAGTTATTATTGATGGCGGTAGTTGTACTAATGTTGTAGCTACATCATTAGTATCAAAGTTGAAACTTGAAACTATCCCACATCCTAAACCCTATACATTACATTGGTTGAATGATCAAGATGGTCTTTGTGTAACCCAAAGGGCTAGGGTACCCTTTAGTATAGGGGACAAGTACTATGATGAGCTTGAATGTGATATTCTTCCTCTTTGTGCATCCCATATATTACTTGGTAGACCGTGGTTGTATGACAGGATGGTATTACATGATGGGTATAGAAATACTTATATGTTTAAAAATGATAGAAAACGTATAGTATTGAACCCTATGTCACCATTAAAGGTCCAGGAGATGCAAAGACAGATAAAACAACCATCACAGAATCTTGGGGATCATAGCCACATGATCAAACCATCAGAGGACCAAACTGTGCAGATGCAGACACCAATGTGCCAACCTTCAGAGGATCCTGACGATCATAGTCAGACGAGCAAACCACCAGAGAGCCAAACTGTTCAAAGACAGTTATGTTCACCTTCAGAGGTTTTAAAGGGTAATGAGCAGTTGGTCCAACCATTAGAAGTCCATGAGGATCAGCAGCATACAAATGAGTTAGAAAAAGAGGAAACGGTTTCAGTGGAACAGGTTGATACAGGGGTAACTTTAGTGGATAATGGGTCATTATTTGTGTTACAGAAGAAATACATCCTGGAAATGGAAGAGAGAAGACAATCACCACCTGTAGTATTTCAAATATTGGGATTCTGCAGAGATATTTCTTCAGGTGACTTGCTAGGAGGAAACAAAGTCCCTACTGCATTTGATCTACTAGATTTGAGGACAAATCTTTTTGAGGCCCGAGGAAATGATAGGAATAAAAATCCAACAAGACCTATCATTAGGGCAAGAACTGAAGGATTTCAAATCTTGGCGTTGAGGGCCCATTTTGAGCAGATTGACCCCGGAATTATTTATATATTAACCTCTTTTCTATTATTGTTGTATTATGTATTCCAACAGGCACACTTATCATATTCTATAGGGCAATGGACAAACTCTCTCAGACTCAGCTTGTGGGTTATCCATGGACCGACCTGAACCGGCGATGAGCTGAGCCGATGGATCCTATAGAAGATCGGCATCTAGAAGACCATTTCTTTTATATATTTCTTCTTTTATGAACTATTTTTGGTTGTATTTGGTTTTGGGACACTTTTATTTCTCTGTAACTTTCATTTAGGGTTAGCCACCTTAAAAGTGGCAAACTTGTAATTTTGAGCATTTTTTAACCCTAGAAGTAGCAAGTATAAATACTTGCTTAAGAGAGGGTTTGAAGGAGCTTATTTTTGCAGAACATACACTCTCTTTTCACGTGTGAATTAGGGTTCATACCTTGGTTCCAACTCTTATCAATTTCAATTCCAAGACTTGAAATTGTGGCGAGTGCAACAATTGGAATTTGTGAGTCATATCAATTCCTACTTGTTGTGATTTCTTTTCTTCTCTAGTGTGTTGTATCTAGGGTTGATTAGAGATAGTTCTTGGTCAGGTTTACATCTTATTGTACACGAATTCATTTGATTATTTGAAAGAATTATCAAGTTGATTCAATTCATCATTAAGGATTTCTTTGCTAGCGTGAATTTCACCATTTGAAAAAAGGGATCTTCCTTCACGGTTTTCTTTGTCAAATTGAGGCTTGATTTTCGTGGATTATATGATATTAGAAGTGTTATTAGGAGCCATTTCCATTGTGGTATTCAGATTATATCATTAGTAGGTTGAGTTTCATCATTTTAACATTAGGGTTCATTAGAAAAGTGCCATTTTTGGGATCCGATTTTGCCTAGACTTGAGATATCTTTTCTTAAGTCTTTTGAATGTGCTTTAAAGTGTGATTAGGCACATCATCTTTTTGGTATCAGAGCTATATCAAATTTGGATTTAAGATTCAAACACATCATCATTGAAAAATAGGTTACAAGTGTTAAGGATTTACGCCATTTGAGGACTAGATTGGTTGGCATTGTTTAAGTGTCTTTTAATCTTGTTTTGCATGTGCTTAATCTTGGATTTAGGCACATCATGAAGGAGTATGTGGACCTCATATGAATGGCTACATGTTAGCCCGAAAAATCATGAGGTTAGGATACTATTGGTTAACCATGGAATTGGAATGCATAAAATATGTCAAGCACTGTCATTTGTGCCAAATATACGCAAATCGGATAAATGCTCTGCCCAATGAGTTGCACTTATTGTCAGCACCATGGCCTTTTTCCATGTGGGGAATCGACATAATAGGCCCTATCACTCCGACAGCATCCAATGGCCACAGGTTTATACTAGTAGCGATTGATTACTTCACCAAATGGGTAGAAGCTTCGTCATACGCTAATGTCACCAAAGGGGTAATAGTTCGCTTCTTGAAAAGGGACATAATAGCCCGATATGGAGTCCCTGAGTCTATCATCACCGACAATGGTACCAATCTTAATAACAAATCGATGACAGGTTTATGTCAACAATTTCGCATAAACCATAGAAATTCAACTCCCTACCGACCTCAGATGAATGGGGCAGTAGAAGCAGCTAACAAGAATATCAAGAAGATCATCGAGAAAATGACAACCACTCACAAAGATTGGCACAAAATGTTATCGTTTGCTCTCATGGCTTATAGGACTTCAATAAGAACATCTACTGGAGCTACCCCATATTCATTGGTATATGGTACTGAAGCAGTGCTACCAATTGAAGTCGAAATACCATCATTCAGAATCTTGTCAGAAACTCAGCTAACCGAATCAGATTGGGTAAAGAAGAGGCTTGATCAGCTGAATCTAATTGATGAAAAAAGACTTACCGCACTATGTCATGGCCAGTGTTACCAACAAAGGATGGCCCGAGCATTTAACAAGAAAATGAGGCCTCGATACTTTAAAGAAGGGGATCTGGTGCTAAGGAAGGTTCTCCCGAATGCCCAAGACTCCAGAGGAAAATTCACCCCAAACTATGAAGGCCCCTATGTGGTGAAAAAGGTTTTGTCAGGAGGTGCTTTGATACTGACTCAGATGGATGGTCCGGAATTGAGAGACCCCATTAACACAGATGCTGTAAAGATGTACTACCCTTAGGCAAGGGAATTGAAATTTTGCCAATGTTTATGAAAGCCAATGTTCGATACAAATTTCGTTGAGTCGAGTTTTTATTTTTTACAAGCAAAGTTAATATTTCTGAATGGTCAATAATCCAAATCAATTCGCACCACAACAAATACTCCTAAACACATTACCCACCACTTTGCCAATGAAAGATAAAAACTAAAATGATAATGAATCTCAATGTATTTGGTAGTATAATTCTATCTACTTTTGAGCATTAGAACCTAATGCATTAGTAGGATAACACTACCATAGGAGGCACTTTCCTAAACATCCGTTCTCAAGGTCAGCCCATAGGGGGCACTTTTTGAGACATTCTATCATAGGTTAGTCTGCCCATTGGGAGCACTTTCCTAAACATCTGTTCTCAAGGTCAGCCCATAGGGGGCACTTTTTGAGACATTCTGTCATAGGTTAGTCAGCCCTTAGGGGGCACTTTCCTAAAATATCTGTTCTCAAGGTCAGCCCGTAGGGGGCACTTTTTGAGACATTCTATCATAGGTTAGTCAGTCCATAGGAGGCACTTTCCTAAACATCTGTTCTTAAGGTCAGCCATAGGGGGCACTTTTTGATACATTCTATCATAGGTTAATCAGCCCATCGAGGACACTTTCCTAAAATATCTGTTCTCAAGGTCTGCCCATGGGGGCACTTTTTGAGACATTCTATCATAGGTTAGTCGACCCATAGGGGGCACTTTCCTAAACATCTGTTCTCAAGGTTAGCCCATAAGGGGCACTTTTTGAGACATTTTATCATAGGTTAGTCAGCCCATAGGGGGCACTTTCCTAAAATATCTGTTCTCAAGGTCAGCCCATAGGGGGCACTTTTTGAGACATTCTATCATTGGTTAGTCAGCCCATAGGGGGCACTTTCCTAAATATCTGTTCTCAAGGTCAGCACATAGGGGGCACTTTTTGAGACATTCTATCATAGGTTAGTCAGCCCATAGGGGGCACTTTCCTAAATATCTATTCTCAAGGTCAGCCCATAGGGGGCATTTTTGAGACATTCTATCATAGGTTAGTTAGTCCAAGAGGGACACTTTCCTAAAAATCTTATCTCAAGACCATCCCATAGGGGGCACTTTTTGAGAAATTTTATCAAAGGTTAGTTAGCCTAAGAGGGGCACTTTCCTAGACTCCCTTGATTAGTCAGCTCATAGGAGCACTTTTCGGAGGTATTTTTCTAAACAGTTGCTAGTCTAACCAGACGCTTCTGTTGACTGGTAGCCAACTCGTAAGGGCGCTTCCTAAGATATTCTTCTTTTCAAGGTTGCTAGTCTGATAAGATGCTTCCTATCATCATTTCTTCTACACTCCTAAACAATGCTTGAGATGTTTCCTATCGCCAACTAGTCAGCCCATAAAGTACTTTTTGGGAAGGAACATTACTCTAAATTGTTAGGACCATTTTAAATTGTGGGATTATTAGCTCTTGGAGCATTTTCCTACAAAAAAAAAAATCTAGATAACCAGCCAAGCCAAGGCGTTATCTATTTAAGAGGCAAAAAATGGCGTCTTTCTTGTCTTTGTAGTTAAGTTTTTCAAACTTTACTACAAAGAGGGGCAGCTGCAAACACCTCATTTTTGCCCTAAGAATTAATAATAATTAATAACAATCAATTTTCAATTTTTTCCATTTTTTCTCTAATTTGGCAAAAATAATAAAAATATTCAAAAAAATAGGAAAACACATCAATTTTGAAAAATGATTTCAAAAAGGGCAATAATAAGGAATAAATAATTTTTACAAATTTTTGATATTTCAAAAAATACATAAAAATAAAAAAAATCGCATTGCATATATGCAATTTGTGAAATAAACAAAATCAGGAAAATGGGCTAGCTCAGCTGGTCCGAGCCGTGGTCAAGTGGGTGTGTGCGGGTGTGAGGTTGGGGGTTTAAAACACGGGGGAAGCAGTTTCCGTGTTTTGAGATTTTTTTCATTTACCCACGACATGTGGCTGCATCTAATTAGCTGGAAGGAACGCACGCGCCGGGCGCGTGATCGTCTTCAACCTCGGTCCGAGATTGCCGGCGAGGGGAAAAATTCAAATTTCGGCCGTTTCGATTCGAGTTTTTGCACAAATCTAACGGATGTTCAACAGAATTGAGATAAACATCATCCAATTGGAATCAAATCTCAACAAATCGAAGGATTTACACGAATCGGAGTTGGTTCATTTTACCGTCGATCCGATTTGCCTCGATCGGCGGAAATCCGAGCTTATCCAGCTTGATTTCGAGAGCCTATAAATAGAGGAGGAGGGGAGGAAGCCAAAGCACAGATCAAAAGCGAGAGAAAGTGAGAGAAAAGAGTGAATCGGAGACCACCAGAGGAAATTGAAGCCACGACCACCGATCAGGAGCTAAGCAACCACCAGGAGGCGTTTCTGGAGCAAACCATCACCACCATTGGATTCCTCACCCTTGATAACCTAGGATTCGACACCTCACCTGCTGCAAAAGGCTGTCGGAACGCCGTCAACGAGCACTCCCCGCCACGATGTTCGACCGATCCAACCCGACCCGATCCGACCCGACTCGCACACCGACCTGGATCCAGGTAAGTCGGATTTTCTGGATTTTTTAATTTATTTTTATTTTTACTTAGTTTATTTATTTTTTTTTATATTCCGAATTGATTATTTAATTTGTCATTTATTTATTAATTTGTTATTTAGTTATTTATTTATTTATGTTTCATTTACATTTCAACAAATAGAAATGTTGGAAATTAGATTCTTTTAAGATTTAAAAATGTAATAAAATAAAATAAAAAATAAAAAAAAAAAGAAAAAATAATATAAAATAATAAATAAATAAATATATAGAAAAATAATAAAAATATTAGAAAAAATAATAATAAAATTTTAGAATAGGATAGAACCTAGGAGAAAAAATTTTAACAAAACAAAAATTCACAAAAATTATGAAAAAATTAATAAAATTAATAACAAATAATAATAAAAATTATAAAAATAATAAAAAATTTAAAAATCATAAAAATTACAAAAATAATAAAAAATAATAAAACTTGAAAAATTATAAAAAATAGAAAAAAATGAGTTTTATCACTTAAAAAAATCATTTTCTCAAATAAATCCAAAATTGATGTTTTCCTTTAGAATTATTTGCAAAAGTCAAATTAAAGCTTAGGCTTAGATTTTTTAGAAAAATCCCAAAAATGTTAAAAACATAAATCAAAAGAGATTTCAAAAAAATAAAATGCACAAACCCACTAAATCTTTTCAGGAAAAGCGAACTACGGCTTGTTTGATCTTGAATAGCAGGTACGTAGGCACCCGTTTGGGTCAACCCATAAAATGAAATAAAAAATCTTTTTTTCAAATAACTCATTCAAAAACACAAAGCAATAGAAACAAAATAAAAGACATTTCTAGATAGAGATAATTTTAGGAGATTAGGTGGTAACCGTAAGGTTTTAATAAGTTAGCCTCCGAACTTAGAAACTTTGGTTTTTCTTTTCCTCTTTTCACCAAAAACGAGAAGAGGAAATCACGACGATTAGTGGTCCAAATTAAGACTAATCCGCTCCTTTAGTCTTAATTCGATCTTTCCCAATAACAGTTGGGTGGCGATTCCAAAATTAAACGAAGTTCCTAACTCAAGTTGATGATCTATATTAGATGAGCATAGGGTCTAGTCTAGATCGGATTAGGAATGGGAAAAATTCAAAATTAGACTCGACACATGGCCAAGTACACACTCGTATGCCTGCATGTGTCGAAACATAAGCGTGTATAGAAAGGTGCATAGTCACCAGATATGCTCGTGTACTTAAGCATATCAAATTGCATAAATTCACAAAAAGGTACATGGCTACTATATACGACCATGTACTCTTTGTGTTGAAGTATACAACTAAATACATAACCGTGTACTTAGCACGTGCTGAATAACAAAAATACATAAAAAGGTACATAGCCACTAGCACAGATGTGCTCTATCCTATATCTCTCTACACAGCCACTCACACAGCTGTGTTGTTTTGGGAAGCTCACTATTCTATTGTATTTCGTTCACTTGTGATTGTATGTGCACGTAATTGTAAATTTGAATAGGTTTGAGGATTGGGGGGTTACAAGAGTGTGGAGGAATCATTCGCTAATTATCAAGTACATATATACTATGTTTCTTGCTTGTGCATGTTAGGTTAGAAATGTAATTTAATTTAAATTGATATTAAAAATGAATGTGATTGGTTATGAGTGATTGCGCTTGGTTAGGCTTGAAGAAGCGAGGGAGGGTTTGTGATCTCGGGGTAGCACTACGATGATCAATATGTGACGTTGTCCCTAGTAAAATCATGTAACAAAATGATCTTGGTAGATTTAGAATTATCTAGTATGGATGGATTCATGTTGTAGTATGGAAGGACTCTTAGACTTATGAGTAGTGGGGAGTAGCCACTGCCATGTATGTATAATTTATGTATAGAATAGACTCATGGACAATGGGAATATATGTATGAAAAGACTCTTAAACTCATGGATAGTGGGGAGTATCCACTATTGTATATGTATAATTATGTATGGTTTAGTCTCATAGACAAATAGGAGTACCCTTTGTCATATATATATATATAGAAACCTTACACACACACACACACACACACACACACACATACATACATACATACATACATACATACATACATACATACTATATATATATATATATATATATATACACACACATATGTGTATGCATGTAAGGTTTGTATGGTGATTATGATGATGAGAATTGTCTATTGAACATAAATGATGTGAAAGATAATAAATTGTGTTTAGATGTCCTGTTGTATTATGTTTGTGTTGGTATTTTTGGCATGGCATGTGTGTGTGTTTGTCAGTACACATTATATTGGGTATTAGCTTTCCCCTCGAGAGACTATTTTTAGTTGCAGGTATTTTAGGAGAAGTCATACGGTATGATGACATGATAATGGAAACAATTAAAATTCTGAAGAGTATGTAGAGTATGTGTACTATGAGGAGTGATAGCCAGATGAAGAGAAAGATATTAGATGATTATGTTTAATTGATTTAAGATTATTATAGTATTTAAATTCTTAAATGCTTCCACTGTGATGATAGGAAAAGATTGGATATAGTTTATTTATTGAGGACAAATGCTCTTCCTAATTTCTTTTTACGAGAAAAATATTTTTATTAATTGTTATGAATGTTTGAATATTGATGGTGAAATTAGCAAATTTTAACCTTTTACGTATATTTAGTGAGGACAAGTGGTAGACTATACTAATATCAAGTTCCGAAGCGTTACATTAATATAGTAATGAATACTCTTTCAAACTATAGGTATCCATTAGAGAAGTCTTTATATATTATTGCAGAAATTTCTTGCGTATATTTTGTTTTGGATTTGCGAGACCAGTTAATTTTTCTCGCGTGTTCCATCGTATGAGGGTTTAAAATACATAGTTTATATATACCGGACTTGTATAGGACAAGGTCGTAAATTATATGCTCTACACATGGCTACAGTTTAACCACAAACAAGAAAAGTCATTGTTTATTTATTGTTAATAAACCAAAATCAAACCGCTAAGGGAATAGACTCTCCATCAATGGATAAAAATACTTCTTTACTAATTTGGTTAGGTAGCCATTTTAGTCTAATGCTACAAACAACAAAGACACAGCGGTCTGGTCGCCAGCGGCACTGTTAGATACATTCAGCCATAAAGGCTAATAAAAGAATGAGACACATGACACGTGGTACCGACACTTGTACTTCCTGCATGAAGGAGAGAGAGAAAATGAGATGAGGAAAGGGAGAGAGAGAAAGAGTAAAGAAGAAGAAAGGATAGGGGTTTCCTTTACTTGATGTGTGGAAGTGAAACCCTAATAAACCTCTTCATCTTCTTTCTATGATTCTATATTTATCTTTGCCGATCTAACAGGAGTGTATGTATGGGTAAAATCTTTTGGAGACTTTTTGCTACTTTGCTGTCCCGAAATGGGGTCTGCTTTATTTTTACAGATCTGGGTTATTTCACTCCTTTATTCACCAGGATATTTGCTTGCTTTTCTTCTTAATATAGCAGGTCACACGCTATGATTGCACGCTCTAGTATACATTTATGTGTTCTTGCCCTTTTTGTGCTTTCGAACTTCGATGTAATGTCTTTATTTGAAGTTGTAGAGGTTAGCTTAGGATTAGGATATACATAGGAAATTTGACAGAAGAGAGTGAGCACACAGAGGGCAATTGTATCGAAGTCTATACCTTTGCTTTTGCGTGCTTACTGCTCTTTCTGTCATATTCCGGTGCCTGCTTGAACGATATATACCTCTTCTTCCTTGGGTAAGCTTGGCTTGAACTTCTTGGGGAATAACTGGCTTATTACTAAGTTTGACTTGGTATGGATTTGCAAATTTTTTGGGGCTAAACTTGGTACTGAATGGATTTTGGGTTTGGGATACATCGAATTTTTCCTGTTTGATTGAATAGTTGCTATTTTATGTCATTACGGTGCTTTATAATTCTTGTGTGTTTGAAATATCTGGCTAACTTCGTAGGTAACAAGTAGTTTGGTCCCGGATCCGACTAATTGTTAATTTGTTCTACTTGATATTAAAGCTTATATTTTAATACATATACATATATTCGTTGCGATTCTGTTTGATTCTCTTTGCATGCTTATTGTTTATTATAGTGATTTTGTAGTGGTTGGTTGAGTAGCTTAGCTTCTTGTGAAATGCGTGCCTTTCGATGCTCATTGTGCTTTACCATATGCAAGCTAACCATGCATTGTTTGGGACCATTTCATTAATCTACGTACTAATTGGTAGGTGCAGTAGTAGTATGGTCCTCACAGCACTCTTGTTTCATCTTCTTACATCCGTATGTGTCTCCTCCTTTTCCGAACATTACATATCCATGCTATTTAAAGCAATTTTAAGTGGGGATACTGTTCCTTTGTCCAGTTTCCTCAGTTAGTATAAAGATAGAATCAAGTCTTTCTTTGAATGAGGGCCCATTTACCTTTTTGTAAATTGTTTGTTTTGTATCCTGATTTTAAGTTTCATTTGTAATTTCAAGTCATGGATCTCATGAAACAAATCATGCTCTTCATCGTGACTTTATGATACACAAGAGCTGATTTTACGACATGGGTAGACTAAATTTGCAGACACACAAGACTTGAATCACCAGACGGAAATGAACTTGTTGAAGGGAAATAGATTCTCTGTGTGTATCTGTTCTGGTAATTAGCTTCAGGGACTGCTCCTTGGTTTTTCACATAATTACGGTTTGGTAGTCTGGTGAAAGGTGATAATATGTCCGATGAGAGAGGATGTTGTAGTTGCATTGCTACAGATCAACCATGCCATTTTTGTTTGTTAAATAAAGGCTGCTTATGCCAAGGAAATAAAACTTTTTCTGTTACTTATTCTGCTGTTATGATATGATGCCCTAATTGTGTATATTTAGGAAAAACCACAATGGCTCAAATGTATATTGAAAGGACATTTAAAGTGCTCCTTCCAACCCTTATGCTAGTGCTTACCTTACCTCAGAAGACTATCCATCAGTTGATTCCATTGTTTGTGATTGTCTGTGTACGCGTTGGAGATAAATGTCTAATTTGATTCATAACTTCTATACATATAATATGATGTCTGCTTTTGCTTCTGGCAAAGGTTTTTTAATTTTGATTCTTGTTCTTAATTTACATTGAATTTCAAATGAAGTACAAGAGCTTCTGCTGCTTTTATTTCATCGTCAGAGGGGAAAAGAAGTTTCTGAGGCGCGTTCAGATGCAGTCCCCCATGCGATTGGTAGGTCAAGTTGTTACCATCATTTGGTGGAGAACATCCTTTTGGTAAATTTTGAACTTATATTAAACTCTGCTATTTTTTTTTAAAAAAATGGTTAAGTAGTACTCTAACAATCAGAAGGGTTCGGTTAAGGGTTGTTCAGTAAAGTGCTTTGAAAATAATCTATTCACGTTTTCTATACATACTTTACAAAATACTGTGCATAGAAAATGGTTTCTTTTTTCTAACAACAGCACTTATGGCAGCTATTAACGTTTTTCCGATTTCATTAAGAATGGCTGTCGTGGTGGTTATTAGCTCTATGGAAATTTAATTTATTCTTAATTTTAGAATTAGCAAATCGTTTACTTTAATGGATTTTGTTTTTGCCTCCAATCGACGATCATTCTTTCATTAAGCGGAGTAGCATAGATGCTTTTTCGCTTCAATATTTATGAGGAAGATGTAATTGCGTACACTTGTTAACAGATATTAAAAGATAAATAAATAAAGGAAGAAGTAATAAATTTCACAGTTACATATGCGTTTGGTTGCGGGACCCTAAATGCTAATACTTTTATGTCAACCAATATTAAGAATGGCTTAGAAAGTGTTTGTAGCGAAACAAACAAACCTTTACACTCATTCTCTCTCTCTCTATATATATATATATATAAAACATCTAACCATCTCTGAAGTTAAAACTAAAAACCGCAAACATCAATTATAGAAATACATGATTGGTGGGATTTCGGGGCAATCCACATGGAAAACTTGGTAATTCGTCATTTGGACCTCGAGGCACTTCAATGGATTTTAGTTTTGTAAAATGACTGACGAAATCGTTTTAGACGAATGAGGTGATAGGTGCTATACTGCCTGTTTTTATGATGGAAAGCTGCCCTTGTTTTAAAAACGAGAAAAATAAAATAAAATTTATATCGGGAAGCATATCTTTATTATGTTGTTGCTGGTTTATCTTCGTATACTCAATTATCTAAAAGAGTATATATATAATTATGCAGCCATTAGACTGGAGACTGGGGCTTATATGTTTCACAGAATTTAATCATGTTAGTCCTTGGCTGCCGTGCAAACAAAATCTTCCATATGTACTCTTGGGGCGTTAATCTACTTATTCTTAGTGACGTAAACTTTACAATGCGTGGACTTGGGCAAGAAAAGTGAAGGGAAGAATTTAGGGAGGAAAGAAAGTAAGTAAAAAATGATTATAAATTTCCTCTTTTCAATAAGTAAGTGTTTGGAAGCTTTCCTAATAATATAATTTATGTTTTGTTAATGTACTACAAATTCAAGGGGTGCCTCGTCTCCTGAGTAAAAGTAAGTTGTTTTTTTCTTCTTTTTTTCCCGAAAATTCCTTCGAACGTGGGAAGGAATGGCTTTTTGTGGTGTTCTAAGAAAATTTTCTTTGTTAAACCTAACCACTAAATATGCGAAAATATGCCGAAAACCCGACACTTTCCTTCTATTTTTTCCTTCTCTTGCTCCATTCCAAACGTAGGCTTAGGTTCAGAGTTGCATGGCATTATTGTATGCAGGAATTTTCTGCTGTACATTTTGACTCGTTAAAGGCAATTTCTTGCTGGAACTGTCCACGAAGACTGGAGTTGATGAGTGTTTTTTTCTTTTTTTTTTTCGTATTTTATTCTTATTAAGTATTTGCTACTAGTTTTGATAAAATTAGAAAATAATGCATGGTTGATTAAGCAGCATCTAGTGGCAATAATAAACTAACTCCCTACTCACTATATAATAATAATAATGCAATTATACCTTTATTCCTTATAGAAAAACTATTATGTCATTTAGTTATATTTTAGATTTATAATAGTAATTCTATAAGAAAAAAATATTATTGTAAAATATTACTTAAATTTATGAATAGCAATTTAATACTAAAATTGAATTTTTTAAAAATACTTTAATTAAAATCAAAATATTCTAATTCTATTACTGTTTTGAGTTACTATACTACAGTTTTATTTTATTTAACGAATTATAGATATAGTAAAGGTTTGCAAAGTACAACAATTGTTAATTAATAGTAAGATGAATCTGGAACCTTCTAAACAACTTTAGGTTTTAATCTATTTTGCACAAATGGAGTGTGGTAAAGTTATGCCAAGAAAATACCATGTATATACAAAGTGGATTATACCATGTATGTTTTGGAAGAGAGTGAGGATTGAAGATGAACCATTCCCTAAGCTATTGAACCAAATATTTGTGTCTATATATGTCTTGGATGTTATAGTGATTGGTTGCAATTAGTAGTGAACAAAACTACCGGGTTGGGGTGACAAATATTGTGTAAGCGTTGGTAAATTCCATCAAATACGGAATATTAACTCAGTATTATTCATGCTCTCCACATCCCGCCCCCCTAACCACAGACGTACGGGCTAGTCTGCACAGTAATCTGGAGGAGTTACGTGGGCCATTTAGATTCACAAAGGCAGCACTGGAATTCGTCGATGGGCCCATCCCGATGGAACAACTCAGCTAATTGATGTGATGTGGAACAGTGGAAGAAAATAAATAAATAAAATAAAAATATGATGAAATATCATAAAAATGTATAGTGAAGTATGGAAATAATGAAAAAAAAATTGAATTAAACAATGATTATATAAAAGAACCGCATCATCTCAGGTCTCAAGAATAATTTTAACAAACCTGCGATTATCAAGATCGAACCTGCGATTATCAAGATCCTCATTCTTTTTTCTTTTTTTGTTTTCCTTCAACAACCATGCTCAATGTATATATAACTTCAAGTTACTGGGACGACGTCAGCAAAATTTCCATTACACGAACTGATGTCCAAAGCCTATAACAAATATTAGCATGGAAAAGCAATCATTACTTTACCTTCAATGTCAACGTGCACGGCTTGCAAACACAATCCTCCTGTTCAATTCTGGACACAAAGCTCAACTCCTTGAAGCTGAAATCAAACCAAGAATTGACTTTTGTAATGTCTTTGGATAGGATAAAAACATAAGTGAAATATTGAGGTATTCTCTTTGATAGTCTGTAAACTTTTTATTGCTCATACCACCTTTGATTTTTAATAATAGACTTATATTACTATTGATTTGTATGGTTGTAGATACTGTGAGACGAAAGGCATTATATTTTGAGGGATCAGCTTTTCATTTAAACAATGTATTATCATTTATATTTGACGCCATAATAAGATAAGATACTTATGAAAGAATAAGTTAAATATGAGACTTGTAATCTAGACTTAATTTAACCGTTATTAATTAACCTATTAAAAAAAATAAAAAACTAATAAGAACAACTATCATAAGATACCCACCTAATCAAATTCAACCAAATCTAATATAATAATATATAAATATAAAGCTAAATCTAGCCTGGATGAAATAAAATAAAATTGCCATCCTTAATTCCCTACATTACTAGTGTTGGAGAAAATTTTCCTAGGTTCATAGGGGGTGTGTAGAGGCCTAAATTAGTTCGAGTCGTGACCTACAAAAAAGCAACACATGAGCTAAGAGAGCACTAAAGGTGACTCTGGTACACGTACTTCGATGCTCAAATCAATAGAGTATATAAATGGAAAATTTAATCAATAATATCATATTCCAAAATTTAGAGAATTGAAAACCTTTACCAAAGAGGCCTTAGAGGCCTTTTTTAGGTGAAGTCAACTACTAGGATTGTAATAGTTGAGCAAATATCCATCTTCTTAAATATTTTAGAATAATTACACAAAAAGTAATGCTTGTTGCTTATTGAGGAACTGCTCCATATGGTGCACCCCATATTATTCATATGCTTTGTAAGCTGGACAAATGTTTAAGAGACTAAGGCCAAAACCTACATATAACATTTGCCCCCCACTTTCATTATCTACTATCCAATAAGGAGAGTTTGATTGGATATGGCCTCCAAGTGCTTAAGGGAAGGTCAATCTAACCATGGTAATTCAAATGCTAAGCTTTTGATTAAAGACTAACCTATGTGTCAGCTAAGTAGAAACCGATTTTCTTGTAGTGTGGTTGACCTATCACAAGTAAGGGCAATTCGAACTTAAATGGCTAGATAGTCTACCAAGTCGAATTTATCTTATATAGATGCATATAAACCTCTATTGAGTTGAATTGAACTTGTGGGTGAGTGGCAAGAGTACCGAGTGAGTTTTGAGTCAACTTGAATGCTTTAAGTGAAATCTGAGTTGACATGAACTTGAGCATGAGCAACGTTGTACTTTGAACGAGTTTGTTGAGTAGTTAAGCTCGTTGATAAAAATTTTTCTCTACTCCCTAGCTGAACCATTACGAGGTGGTGCTTTAAGCAGGCTTTGTTGAATGTTGAGTTAACTAACTTGAGACTTGCTTTGAGCTACACAAACTAATGTATAAGGAGAACCGCATTCCATGCGCTTCATTGCGATGGTTGTACTTCTAAAATAACTACCACTTTTCAATTCTAACACTCTAATTGTTTGTCACATAAAGCAAAGCATCATTTGATTTAATTTTGTGCAAGTTGTAATGCACATTTACTATTTTCTCACTTAAGGGAAATAACTATTCTATTCTTCCTTTATTCCTCATGGAATTGCTATTATGGCATTTAGTTCAATTTTTAACCTATAGTAGAACTTCCATGAGGAATTACAACTCCTCATTTTGTTGAATTGCAAATCTTAGGTTCAACATAAGAATTGCAATTTTGCAAAAAAAAAAAAAAAAAAACCCATTAATCTTGTCTTTTTCTTCCTCTTCACTACTAACACCAACATTGCACCACTACATAGCACTACCATGTGTTGGTCCCAATTAGATTAATCAAGAGGGGGGTGAATTGATTAATCACTTAAAATTTCAATTTTTGCAAATTATCCAAAGTCTCTTGACTAACGAAATGACGTGAGCAACAAAAATGAAAAATAATAATGTGTAATAAATAAAATGAGTAGAGAAGAATAAAATGCTCAAAGATTTATAGAGGTTCCACCTCGAGCGTCAGTCCTCTTTTCCAACTCCACGCCGAGGTCCCGTTGTCTTTATCGGTTGTGTTTCACTATATCAATAAAATTGAGAGTATACAAAATAAGCCTCTTCAAGGTGAAGTCTCACTGCTGAGTCTCTCTAGCTTCTTCACTAAGCTAATCACTCAAACTACAGTGATGAAACAACTCTCAATTCCTCATACAAGAAAGGAATCACAATAACAATGAGGATTATCAAATTTCCTCTACAAATTGGATCACAAGTGTAAGAATATTTTTGCACCAGAAGATGTATATGCTTTAAACTTTTCGTGTGCTTGATTCTAAAATGTTATCTGTTTTCTTCAGTTGAACATCCCTTTTTTATGTAGAAGACGTAACGATTACTTTGCTGGAGAATGTGTTGTAACGTTCATGGAGTTCCACGTGATAAGCTTGGATTTATTTTGAAAATTTATATTTCAAAAATAAGTTGAACTTGTTGGAGAAAAATCTACATTCCCATGATATTTTGATGAGGATAAGCTTGGATAAATTAGTTTGATCGAGATCTTCTTTGGAGATATTCTTTGGATCAAGTTTGTTGAAGATATCCCTCACATTATGGAACCTTATCTTGATATTCCATATGTTGTGGAACCATATCTTCATGTAACAACTGTATTTCTAATTCAAATATATCCTTATCTTTGTAACTGCTGGATCTCCAAAATATAGCACAAATATCTAGATTTAAATCTGGATAAAACCTGTAAATCTTATATGATCTCACTTTATCATGAATAAAATAAAATCTTTGAATAAAATCTTGTAAAAACTTTATGTAAATTAAAAACCCATGATATAAAATACATCTTTAGTAAAACACATCAAGTATATTACCCAAATATACTTGACACGTGGAGCTAGGCCTTAAAATTTATTAAGAACCATTGATACAAAAATTAGAATGAAATCTGGAAAAATTCATGACAAGCATGAAAGGTTTTGAAAGAGCCTCTGAAGAAAACCTATCAACTGTCCTCCTGTTGTAAAGGTTCTGAAAAAGCTTCTGAACAAAATCTGTCTACCATCCCTCTTTTACAAGGGTTCTGAAAGAGCTTCTAATAGGTTAACACGAGAACTACGGATACATTACACAACTTCTGAAATACGTTCTAACAGAACAAAAACAGTCTGTATAACACCATTGAAGGTTCTGAACAAGCTTCTGTCTCTTTGTCCAATTTAGAAAAATTCACTTACTATCTTCTGAAACAACTTATGACAAGCTCAAACATACGTTATACATTATTCCTCTTTTGTTAAAATCAAAACCAAATTAGAGAACTTAACATTCTCCCCCTTTTTGATGATAACAAAACACCATTAGATAAATAGAATAGAAACAACTTTCATGTTCAAGCAAACATATATTCATAACACCATTAGAAAAATTAACCAGAATTCATAACAGAAAAGCATCACAATAGAACCATTAATAAAAGCATCATAATCACAACAGAACCATTAATAAAGCATTGAGTTCTCTATGGTACCATTTCCCCCCTTTTTGTTAACAGCAAAAGGGATAACTCCCCCTTAATCCATGCATAAAAAATAAAAGAAGTCTTTCACAACTTGAGTTCAAGACAGGAAATTAAGATAAGAACTAAGACTTTCTGGACCTTGTAACTCAAGAGGTAGAAGTAGTGGTGGAGGTTTGGTAGAGGAAGGTTTTTCTTATGAAGTATCTAAGTCGATGATATGTGTGCCAGAGCGAACATAATCTGGAAATTTGGTGGATAAGAATAGCTTGATTTCTCCATGAAGACTTGTGATAGATTGGGATGTTTTATCCATCATGGAGTCCAAAGTCTTGAAAGAGTTAGTGACTGAATCTCTATCTTCCTTACTTGAGAGACAAACTTGTCAAAAGCAACCACATTATTGAATAGATCTTGCTTGACTCTCTCACTAAACTCATCATAGAGAATTCTGTAGTGATAGAGGTCAATGAGCATTTTCTCAGAATTTTTCTTAATGTCAGAAACAGTATCAGAAGTTTGTTTAACTTGTAACTCCATCGCTTCTAATCTCTTAAGATCAGACCGTTGAAGAACCGAGATTTCATCTGTTAAAGTTGTCTTAATTAAATCTAATAGCTCATGTTTCAAGGCTTCTCGAATAACACTTTTCATTTGTTCCAGAACAACATTGAACGTAGCTTCTTTTGTTCCACTTTTCCAGCCTCAAAATCGTGTGGTTTTGATGGGTGTTGAATCCAACAAAAATAAAAACCTACTCCTAGACAATTATATGATTTGCGTATAGTAGTGAGTAGGGTCGTATCCACAGGGATTAGTTAAATATATTTCTATTCAAAGAGAATAAAGAGGAAAAGAAAAATGGGGGGTTTTGTTTGTGAATCAAAATAATATTGAAATAAGATAATAAAATCGAATATTGATAAAAGCCTAGCCAAAGGAATCAAGATAGTTTAATTATAGGAATTGGTCATTGATGCAAATGTTTTCTATTCTTATTTCTAGATAAACTGGTTATGGTTATTAACAAGCTCTAATAACCTATCTCTCTTACTTCCTTGATAATCAAAACAAGCTCTTTGATTATTTCTCTTATCGATTAGACAACCCTAAACAAGCTCTTAGGATTTAATCTATCAATAGCATTAAAAACAAGAGAGACCACCAATTCATGCCAGTAGATTATAAGATAACCTATTTAAACAAGATCATACATCTCCATAACATGAATTCAATCATCTATTTTATAATCAAACATGTTATTGTGTCACAGAGACTAGAACTATCAAACAATTATGGATTTGACGTGCTAGTTGACAATATATTAACTTGCTAATTGAGTAGAAGAGCTCTAATTCATATCAATCAACAAAGATAATATTGACAAAACTTCCAGAAAATATATGAATATCCAAAAACAAAGAATAGATTAAAGACAACTCAGTTAGATCTCACAATTCGTGGAGAATTAAACTTCAATGACCCTTTGGCTAGAAAATCTACTTAGCTACACATGTTCATCATCAAAACGAAAATTAAAAGTAAAAACATGATAAGCCTCTGTTCCCGGATTCCTTGCTCTGCCTCCTTCCTTCCTTCTTGTCTCCAAGATGATCCAAGATTATGAACTCCTCTAGGGGTAGTTCTATTTATATTGTTAAGGGAATGGCAGAGGATCTTTAGCTAGCAAGATACGAAAATATCTTTCCTTTTTGATGTAAATCTCGAGAAGTGAATAATCGTCCGCCTGGCACGCCCTATAACACGGCCGTGGGTCAAGCCGTGCCTTCCTCTGTATATAATTCACATATCATTTCCGTGTCCAGTGTGTGCCACGGCTTCTACCACGGCCAAATCTCAAGCCGTGCCATCCTCTGGTTGATGTTCCACAATTTCTCATCCTTGGCACATCTTCCATTTCAACTTCCACCACGGCTTCAACCACGGTTTCCACCACGGCCAGATCACGAGCCGTGTCTCTCTTTGTTGATAGTCCACATTTCCACCTTCTTGTATAGTGTGTAGCACGTCTTTCACCACAGCCATATTACAAACTGTGCCTCCTTCTAGACAAATACACGGTCGTGTACTTCAACCGTGTATTTTCCCGTGGATTCTTCAAGACAGATACACGGTCGTGTACTTCAATCGTGTATTTTCCTGTGGCTTCAAAACTAAGTACACGGCCGTGTACTTCAACTACACGCCCATGTACTTTCCTCCGGCGATGTAAATCCTTACCTTTGATTCAAATTGTAGAGGACTTCTCTAATTTACTTGAATTAGCACTCTTGACTCCATTTAACCTGATTTATCACCATAATAAAATTAAGTACCATTTCCTTACGATTTCTATAAAATCAATAATAAATTAACACAATTCATACTATAAAGATTGAGTATAAAATGGCTCTATCAAATTCCCCCACACTTAAATTGTTACTTGTCCTCAAGCAATTGAATCAAATCAATTGAGAAATCCGTCATAGATTATACGAACTTTCTTTTCATCATTCCAAGCATCTATTCATTTGTAATTCATGACTTGTAATTTTAATGTCTACTACTTCAACCAAACTGGTTTCATGTGATCAAATTACCATGGACAAAATTTAATAGCTAATCTAAACAAAACAAACTTTAATCCTCATGTTTAGTAAAAGAATTTTTATTCCAAAAGTAAATACTTAAGTCCACTAAGGAAAAACACTCAATTAAACTTCATTGGATATCGTATATAATCCTTGCAACATAAAGTATATAGTATCAACTCTTTCCATAGATTTTCTCCCTTTTTATTATAAGTCTTGTTTAATTCAATGAATGTTTACATTCATTGTTCTTTTGATTTAATCAAGCATCTATTTTGACGGGTTTTTGCCCACTTCTTTTCATGAACTTTTGCCTTTTTCGCCCTTATCGTTATAGTGAGTTCATTGAGTCGGCATATCTCGAGCTCGTCACTCAAGTGACCGGGTTTTGAGATACCCCTACGGACTCTTCCTCACTCTAACATTCAAGTTTGAATACTCTTAACTCAATTATTTGAATTATTGGAGTAATGGCTATGCTTGATTTTTTTTTTTTCACAACAACTTCAAAGAGTATATAGTTGCTAATATAACCTAGAAGTAAACTTGTTTATTTTTCACTTAGGGACTTGACTTACTCTTAGACTTCCAATTCTAAAGCTAAATACAAGGTAAATTTGTTTCTTAAAGATTTTACTACTTAATTTTAACTAAGTATTCTAATCACAACAGTGGGTGAGTAAAGCATTTGAACAAGTCAATTTCTCATTTTGTAGATGCTTATTACGACATTTAGTACAATCTCCAGATTTCATGATAATTTTGAAAAAAATTTGGCTTAAAATTGCTTAAGGACAAACATTCAAAGTATGAGTCAATTCTCTATTCTCTATATTTTATTATCCTCTCCCCCACACTTAGCTTGAACAGTGTCCTCACTGTTCCTATTTCAGCACAATTAAAGAGGAATCAACACAAGGAACATTAGAGAATAAGAGAAAAGGAATACTGGTACTTCCCTGGTATGAAGTGTAGAGTAATTGGAGTTCTCCCCTTAAGCACTAGAGAGTGTCATTTGATGATATATACCCTTGCTGCAGCTAATCAAAAGAAAACTAAAACAAAATAAATTGATATGGGTTGCCTCCCATGAAGTGCCTTTCTTTAACGTCTTTGGCTAGACGTTGCTGTAATTAATCGCAATACTCGGGGTGAGTTAAACTGGTTTCTTCAATATTACATACTTGAAATCCTTCATAAAAAGGTTTCAAGCGATGACCATTGACTTTGAAGTTCTTACCGGTTTCAAGACTTGCGATCTCAACTGCACCATGTGAAAATATGTTAGTGATAACAAAAGGACCAATCCACCATGATTGTAGTTTTCTAGAAAACAACTTCAATCGAGAATGATAAAGTAGTACTTTTTGACCTACAGAAAAATTCTTTCGGGAAATCATTTGATCATGAAAATTCTTTGTTTTTTCCTTGTAGATTTTAGTACTCTCATAAGCTTCTCTTTGAATTTCCTCAAGTTCTTGTAATTGAAGTTTTCTATGTTCACCAACCTCATCCATTCGCATGTTACATTGTTTTACAGCCCAGTATGCCCTATGTTCCAGCTTCACAGGGAGGTGACACGGTTTGCCAAATATCAAACGGTAAGAGACATACCTATAGGGGTCCTGTAAGCTGTCCGGTAGGCCCATAATGCATCTTCAAGTCTTGTACTCCAATCCTTCCTACTTGGATTGACGGTTTTTTTCCAGAATAGACTTGATTTCTCGATTTGAAACTTCTGCCAATCCATTGGTTTGAGGATGGTATGCGGTGGAAGTACGATGAGTGACCCTGTATTTTTTTAGTAGAGTTTCCTTTACTCTATTACAAAAGTGTGTGCCACGATCACTGATAAGAGCCTTTAGTGTCCCGAACTTAGCAAAAATATGAGATTTAACAAAATCCACAACAACTTTGGCATCATTAGTTTGGGTCGCTTTGGCTTCCACCCATTTTGAAACATAATCCACAGCAAGAAGGATGTAAACATTACTAAAAGAAGGAGGAAAATGACCCATAAAGTCAATACCCCATATATCAAATATTTCACAAGCAAGAATAGGGGTAAGTGGCATTTGGTCTCTACGTCCTAAGTTGCCAATTTTTTTACATCGTTCACAAGACTTGCAAAACATAAAAGAATCACGAAACAATATAGGCCAAAACAAACCACACCCTAATACCTTTTGAGTTGTCCTCTTAGGGCCAAAGTGTCCACCACATGCATATGAGTGACAAAATTGCAAGACAGAAGGAATATCGTCTTGAGAAATACACCTTCTAATGATCTGATCAGCATAATGTTTCCACAAATATGGATTATCCCATACATAGTACTTAGCATCACTTTTAATTTTATCTTTTTGAGCCCTAGACAAATCACTTGGTAGTGTCTTAGTAACCAAATAGTTGACAATATCAGCATACCACGGAATTGTCTTTTGAATAGAAAAGAGATACTCATCTGGAAAATCATCTTGTATTGTTGTTGACCCTTCACTGATAGGTATTCTACTGAGGTGGTCGGCAACTAAGTTTTCAGAGCCTTTCCTATCGCGTATTTCCATATCAAACTCTTGTAATAAGAGTATCCATCGAATAAGTCTTGGTTTCGCCTCCTTCTTCGCGAGCAAGTATTTGAGAGCTGCATGATCAGAGTAAACAATTACCTTAGTACCAAGTAAATATGATCTGGATTTTTCTAATGCAAAAACAACAGCCAAGAGTTCTTTTTTTGTTGTGGAATAGTTGCATTGAGCATTATCCAATGTTCTGGAAGCGTAATAAATGACATGAGAAGCTCTTCCAACTTTTTAGCCAAGAACGGCTCCAACTGCATAATTGCTCGCATCACACATAATTTCAAAGGGAAGGTTCCAGTCAGGTGATTGGATGATTGGAGTAGAAGTTAATTTATCCCTCAATGTGTCAAAAGCATGTTTACAAGCCTCATTGAACTCAAATGTCACTTCTTTTTATTGCAATCGACATGGGGGTTGAGTAATTTTGGAAAAATCCTTGATGAAGCGTCGATAGAATCCTGCACTCCCAAGAAAAGAGCGAATTTCCCGTACACTTATAGGGTAAGGTAAAGATTTAATCAATTTTACCTTAGCTTTATCGACTTTAATCCCCTTAGAGGATACAATATTACCTAAAATGAGACTCTGTTCAACCATAAAGTGACATTTTTCATAATTCAACACTAGATTCTTATCTATACATCTTTGAAGCACTTTTGTAAGGTTAGTCAAACATGAATCAAAAGAATTACCATAGACGGTGAAGTCATCCATGAAAACCTCTATGATATTCTCCACATAATTTGAAAATATACTAACCATACACCTTTGGAATGTGGTTGGGGCATTGCAGAGTCTAAAAGGCATCCTTCGATATGCAAAAGTACTGAATGGACAAGTGAAAGTAGTGTTCTCTTGATCTTCCGGTGCCACTGGAATTTGATGAAAACCTGAATAACCATCAAGACAACAATAGTGAGAATAGCCAGCCAAACGTTCAAGCATCTGATCAAGAAAAGGAAGAGGGAAGTGATCTTTTCTAGTTGACGCATTTAACTTCCTGTAATCAACACAAACCCTCCATCCATTCTGAACCCGAGTAGGAATTAACTCACCATCAGAGTTTTCAATCACAGTCAAGCCTGTTTTCTTTGGAACAACTTGAATTGGACTTACCCATTTTCTATCGGAAATTGGATAGATCATACCTGCATCAAGAAGTTTCAAGATCTCTTTCTTAACTACCTCCATCATAGGCGGGTTCAAACGACGCTGAACTTCCCTTGAAGGTTTGCAATTATCTTCCATTAAAATCTTGTGCATGCATGTGGAGGGGCTTAGTCCTTTGATATCGGCTATGGACCATCCAATGGCTTCTTTATACTCTCTTAACACCTGAATCAACTTTTCTTCTTCTAAAGTACTTAGTTTGTTAGAGACTATCATAGCAAGAGTCTCATTTTCTCCTAAGAAGATGTACTTTAGATGTTCGGGTAAGGGTTTTAATTCCAGCTTTGGTGCCTGCACAATAGAGGGAAGAAGTATTGTGCTAGAAGGGGGTAAATTAATGTAGGACACATCATACCTGGTAGGTTTTAATGATTCCAACTCCCAAATCATGTCCTGCAAATCAAAGGATATTACAAGCTTCTCCTTAAGAGTTTTCAATGTATTAATAGTAAGACTCCTATTAAGTACAATTTTCAACTCATCATCATCTATCAAATCAAATTTAGCCTGTGTTAATAGGTCAATAACATCCACAACAAAAACAGGGGAGATATCACTAGGATATTTCATGGCATCATAAATGTTAAATTTAATCACTTCACCATCAAATTCCATAGTGAGGTTACCGTCATGTACATCAATTTTCGTTCTGGATGTCTTAAGAAATGGTCTCCCTAATAATATCATTGAGGAATTACAAGAATCATCATTCTCCATGTCAAGCACATAAAAATCTGCAGGGAAAACCAACCCATTAACTTGTACTAAAACATCTTTTAGGACTCCCTCAGGATAGACATTGGACCTATTAGCAAGTTGAACAATAACACCTGTTTCCTTCAAGGGACCAACATTCAAGCATTGATAAACAGATAAAGGCATAACATTGATTGAAGCTCCTAAATCACACATAGCTTTAGCGATTCCAAGATTACCTATTTTGCAAGGAATGGTAAACATACCTGGATCCTTACATTTAGGAGGAAGCTTCTTCTGAAGGATAGCTGAAACATTCTCACCCACACTAATCTTTTCATTACCTTTCAGCTTTCTTTTGTTAGTGCACAATTCTTTGAGAAATTTAACATAATGAGGTACTTGCTTAATTGCATCCAGCAAAGGAATATTTACCTCAACGTTTTCGAAAAGTTTCAAGAATCTCTTTTTCTTCAGCTTCATTCTTGGTTTTCGCTAATCTAGAAGGGAAAGGAGGTGCTGTTGTCATTACCTTTGGTGGTTCAACGAGGGATCCTTTGGTCTGGTTGTTCTGCTGGCTTGGAGTTGCAATCTCTTTCTTAGTCTCTTTCTCAAGATTAGTTCGATGTCCTTTCTCATTTGATCCTTGCAATTTCGTTCCACTTCTCAAGGTAATTGCATTACGCTTTGCTTTGGATTTGTGATAGTTTGAGAAGGTAACTTACCTTGAGTTTCTAACCTGTTTATAGAAGAAGCAAGTTGGCTTACCTGATTTTCCAAGTTGTGAATGCTCTGCTTTGTCTCATCCTGAAATTGTTTTGTATTAACAGCAAATGATTTAACAATTTCTTCAAGAGACATACCTGAAGTGGAAGGAGCTTGTGATACTTGGTTTGATGGCTTAGGTTGGAATTGTTGGAAGTTTTGTGGTTTATTGCCATATTTGAAGTTAGGATGATCTCTCCATCCAGGATTATAAGTATTCGAGTAGGGATCATATTTCCTTTGTGGCTGTCTTGGGAATCTTCCTACAGCATTGGCATGCTCATGATTGTCATCTTGCAATGAGGGACACATGTCGGTAGGATGATTAGGAGTAGCACAAATTCCACAAGCCTTCACCTGCTATGTATTTCCAAGAGCTATCTGTTTCACAAGGGAGGTTAGGTTAGAAATTTGATGTTCAAGGTTAGAAACACTTACCTCATTTACCTTCCTTGAAGATGTATCATGCTTATACCCAAATTGTTGCGAATTAGCAGCCATAATGGAGATCAATTCCCTAGCTTGACCAGGGGTTTTATTCACTATGGCGCCTCCACTAGCAGCATCCATCATCTTCCTCTCCATTGGGAGCAGGCTTTCATAGAAGTATTGGATGAGAAGTTGTTCAGATATCCCATGTTGTGGATAGCTTGCACAAAGTTGCTTGAACCTCTCCCAATACTCATGAAGAGTCTCGATGTCCCTCTGTTTGATACCACAAATCTCTCTTCTTATACCAGCAGCTCTAGACGCGGGGAAAAATTTGTCTAAGAAGAGCCTCACCATATCTGTCCAAGTGGTTATAGAACCTGGAGGCAAATAAAACAACCAATCTTTAGCTTTAGTACTTAAAGAGAATGGAAAAGCACGTAACTTGATTTGATCGTCGGTTTATTCCTTGTGGCCTTATACTAGAACACACTATATGAACTCTTTCAAATGTTTATGAGGATCTTCATTCTCAAGACCATGAAAGGTGGGTAGCAAATGTATCAACCCAGATTTCAACTCGAATTCAACAGCTAGTTTGGGATAGTGAATACAAAGGGGTTGTTGATTCACATCCGGTGCAGCCAATTCTCTTAATGTTCTCTCGAGATTTGCCATATCCTCTTCTTTTTTAGAATCAAATGATGAATCAGACAAAATCCGATGCCAAGTTCAGTCCAAGGGGTGATCTAGCTTCTCTTCGCAGCCTCTTAAGAGTCTTCTCAATCTCTGGATTATAAGTGAGTACACCTGTATGAGAGGAGCGAGTCATACAAGAATAGAAATAAATTTGACACCAATCCCCGGCAATGGCGCCAAAATTTGATGGGTGTCGAATCCAAACAAAAATAAAACCTACTCCTAGACAATTATATGATTTGCGATAGTAAAGTTAATGTATGCCATAACTGGATTATTAATATATAATCTTTTAAAGAGAATTAAAGAGGTAATGATTAATGTAGGATCTTTAGTATTTTGAATCAAAATCAAATTATTGAAACAAGTAAATAAACAAAACGAATATTGACTAAATATGATACAATGGAATTCACAAAAGTTCAATGATTACGTCATGATACATATTTTCGTTCTGGACTTTATAAAATTTCTTTAATATTAATTAAGAACATATTATCAAGAATAAAATCTTAGGAAATTATTGTAAAAACATGTTTTAGAACCCCAAAGAAATTACAAGTTAGCAAGTTGAGATATTTTCTCAAAAATTCAAGCATGATAACAGATAAAGGATTGCATTGATTGAAGTCCTTGCCCACATTCAAACCGCCGGCCTGTAGCGGCCTTCTAATCGCTCAAAAAGGAAGAAAATGACCTTACATTTAAGGGCTTCTTCAAGGATAGCTGAAACATTCTATGGCCGCCTTTCATTACTCCTTTCGTTATCACAATTTTTGAGAATTCTAACTAATGATACTTCTTAATTGCATCACAAGGAACTATGATCAACTTGAACGCCCTCCTCTTTGGATTTATTCATTTTGGTCCCTTCTGAGGGGAATTGGAGGGCATTCATTTCCTTTTGTTAAGAATCCTTTCTGTTTGTGTTAAGGCAATCCTTTCTTTTTTTCTAAAGATTAGCTTTGTGTCTTCTCTCTTTGTTTGCACATTTCTTTCATTTGAAATTTCATTAGGATTTTTAGGATAGTTTAAGATTTTTTCCAAATGTTTAGTTATGAAGAAGAATGGTCATTTTGTTGAAGTTGCTTTCAATTGAAATTTTCATAAAGATGATTTAAAATTTTTGAAGATGAGCTCTAGGGGAAGGATTGTATACATTGTTTCATTTACTTTTATTTTGTTTTATGCCATTTGATTAGTATGATTTATGGATTTCAATATCGAGTGATCTATTTCCTTTGTTTTTGGGAATCTTCTAAATTGCATGCTCATATTCATCTTGATGGGGAAATTGGAATGAAAACATCCAAGACTGTTGTATTAAGAGCTATTGTATGCCATGTTATAGTAATTATGAATTAAACATTATCATTATTCTAGATTGCAATCCTTTGAATTCAATATAATCAATTCTTTGATTTATCATATGGTCTAGAAATCCTTTTCTTATCGGGATGAGCTTAGGAAGTAGGAATTTAATAGATTGTTTCAATACGGGGATAGCTTGCCAAATGTTGTAATTAATTTCATGAGGAGCTTGAATGTTCTCTGTTAAATAAATCACTTTTTAAGGGATTAGGGAAAAATTGATTAGGGTCATTGTAGTGTGTTGTAGATCGGAGGCAATAAAACACAATTTTGATTCTTAGGTTAATTGAGACGCGGAATCCTGTGCTAATTGAATTAAGGAACATCTTAAAATGAGGATTTTCTAAGACTCAGTTGCATAACTTATAACCCAGATTTAAACTATTAACCGTTTGGATATCAAGGGTTTGATTAATCAAATTCTTAGTGTTTGAATTGCCATATTCCCTTTTTAAATCAATTGATAGATCGTCAGTATAATATTCTTTCTTGAGCCTTTAAAAGTTTAAATTTTTAGATTATGACATTTACAAAAACAACTATTTAAAATCAACGCCAGATATATTTGATAACAAAAATAAACCATAGAATTATATGATTTGCTTATTGGTGTCGTCGATAGGGATAGACAATATTTTCATTTAATATAAATAAAGGGACAAAGGTTTGATTGTGACAAATTTACTAAACCAGATAATAAATATATGTTCTAGCGGATAAAATTTAATTCTATGAATTGATCATTGATGCAAATGTTTTCTATTCTTATTTCTAGATAAACTGGTTATGGTTATTAACTAAGCTCTAATAACCTATCTCTCCTTACTTCCTCGATAATCAAAACAAGCTCTTTGATTATTTCTCTTATCGATTAGATAACCCTAAACAAGCTTTTAGGATTTAATCTATCAATAGCATTAAAACAAGGGAGACCACCAATTCATGCCAGTAGATTATAAGATAACCTATTTAAACAAGATCATACATCTCCATAACATGAATTCGATCATCTATTTTATAATCAAACATGTTATTGTGTCACAGAGACTAAAACTATCAAACAATTACGGATTTGACGTGCTAGTTGACAATATATTAACTTGCTAATTGAGTAGAAGAGCTCTAATTCATACTAATAAAAAAAGATAATATTGACAAAACTTCCAGAAAATATATGAATATCCAAAAACAATGAATAGATTAAAGACAACTCAGTTAGATCTCACAATTCGTGGAGAATTAAACTTCAATGACCCTTTGGCTAGAAAATTTGCTTAGCTACACATGTTCATCATCAAAATGAAAATTAAAAGTAAAAACATGATAAGCCTCTGTTCCCGGATTCCTTGCTCTGCCTCCTTCCTTCCTTCTTGTCTCCAAGATGATCCAAGATTATGAACTCCTCTAGGGGTAGTTCTATTTATATTGTTAAGGGAATGGCAGAGGATCTTTAGCTAGCAAGATACGAAAATATCTTTCCTTTTTGATGTAAATCTTGAGAAGTGAATAATCGTCCGCCTGGCACGCCCTGTAACACGGCCGTGGGTCAAGCCGTGCCTTCCTCTGTGTATAATTCACATATCATCTTCCGTGTCCAGTGTGTGCCACGGCTTCTACCATGGCCAGATCTTAAGCCGTGCCATCCTCTGGTTGATGTTCCACAATTTCTCATCCTTGGCACGTCTTCCATTTCAACTTCCACCACGGCTTCAACCATGGTTTCCACCATGGCCAGATCACGAGCCATGTCTCTCTCTGTTGATAGTCCACATTTCCACCTTCTTGTGCAGTGTGTAGCACGTCTTTCACCATGGCCGTATTACAAATCGTGCCTCCTTCTAAACAGATACATGGTCGTGTACTTCAACCGTGTATTTTCCTGTTGATTCTTCAAGACAGATACACGGTCGTGTACTTCAACCGTGTATTTTCCTGTGGCTTCAAAACTAAGTACACAGTCGTGTACTTCAACTACATGCCCATGTACTTTCCTCCGACGGTGTAAGTCCTTGCCTTTGATTCAAATTGTAGAGGACTTCTCTAATTTACTTGAATTGGCACTCTTGACTCCATTTAACTTGATTTATCACCATAATAAAATTAAGTACCATTTCCTTATGATTTCTATAAAATCAATAATAAATTAACACAATTCATACTATAAAGATTGAGTATAAAATGGCTCTATCAGGTTGCTTTCTAGAATCTGTTCCAAGCTCTATTTTATGTTCTGAACTAGGTTCTGAACCTCCTTCTTGAATAGTTATTGAAGAAGTTCCAAAAGGAACATTTCTTTTCATATGTCTTTGATGCACAAAGTGTGCACCATCATTCGCATACTACAGACAATCTTTAACATATATTGACATATGATGAAAAACTTCTTTACCTATCCTCTTTAACTTAATAGGTTCAGAAGTGCTGGAAGGCAAAACAATTCCTTTAAATACAAACAGTCGCATGAGAGCATTCCCAAATACCAGACTTTCTCTATTTCGCCATATTTGATCAATGACTCTAGAAGCCATGTCCACATTCTTTCTATTAATCATTGCATAGATGATTTGAGCATGATCTATAGACATTGAAGTAGAACTGCCCTTCCTTAGACGTATACATTCAACAATAATTTTGTGTATGATTCGAGGAAACAATTTGAAATCAATAACCATTGCCTCCTTCCCATAATCCATTTGTAAACCTCCATTACTAGCAATGAAAAGATCATTCCTAGGCATGTTTGTAATCTCTACATCATCATTTACATCATGCAAGTGTAGACATTTAATTACATCTGCCCTAGAAATTATAATGTCTTGATCACATACTTTGGAAACTAGAACATTCCCTTCCGAAAGATTTAAATTTCCATAAAATTCTTTCACACACTCGCCATAAACTAGAACTTGAATAGAGCAAAGTTCCATACATCCTATGGGTTCTAAAAGTTCATTATAGTAAAACCCATTACTTGTAAAGAAATTAAAATCCACAAAACTACAAAGACACACCTCGTTTTTCTTCATTCCAAGAGATTTCGGGATTGAGGGTTTCAGACATGGTACATTCTTTTGTTTTGGTTGCTTTTTGGCTGATTTCTTAGGCGAAGAGGTTTCTTGGGTAACCTTTTCTTTTCCTTTTGAAGACGATGAAACCCGTTTTCTTTTGGAAGTTTTCTTGGAACCAATGACAGATTCAGAGTCAGGGGAACTTGGGTTCTTTTCCATTGAAGGTTCTTGAGGTTTTTCCGAAGAATCTGAAGATTCATCATGAATCACTAAAGGCTTGTTGGAGGGCTTTGTTTTGAAAGATTTTTGTTTGAGATGTTCTGAGGATTTAGGCGCCATTGGAGTCACAAAGATAGAGAGAGAGAGTAGGTTGCGGAAAAATAAAGAAAGAGAGAGAAATGATTTGTAAAGAAAGAGAGAAGTGAATAAAGAGAAAGAATTATATATATATATATTATATATATATAAATATTTTCAAAGATTGAAAATTTCAAGGGGAAAAGAAATTCAAAAAGGGTTACAAATTCCCAATTCATTTATAATAAATTCAAATTTTACCTTTTCAAGAGGTTTAGTAAAGATGTTTACAAATTGATTTTCGGTTGGCACAAATTCAATATTTATATCCCCATTATGCACATGATCTCTAATAAAATGATGTTTAATTTCTATATGCTTTGATCTAGAATGATGCACTAGATTTTTTGTCAAATTTATTGCACTCGTGTTATTACATTTAATTGGCATAGTTTTAAAATTTATTCCATAATCATTCAATTGTTGTTTTATCCATAAAACTTGTGCACAATCAATTACCAATAGAAACATATTCAACTTCAGCTGTGGATAAAGCAACAGAATTTTGTTTTTTAGAAGACCAAGAAATTAATTTATCACCTAGGAATTGACAAGTACCAGTGTGCTTTTTCTATCAATTTTACAACCAGTATAATCTGCATCAGAATATCCTATTAAATCAAAAATTTGATTTTTAGGATACCAGATGCCCAAATTTGAAGTATTAACTAGGTGTTTGAAAATTTGCTTTACAGCTGATAAATGAATTTCTGTTGGTGTAGCTTGAAATCTAGCACACAAACACACACTGAACAAAATATCAGGTCTTGATGCAGTTAAGTACAATAAAGAACCTATGAGGCTCCTATAAAGTTTCCCACTTACCTTCTGTCCATTTGAGTCAGAGTCTAACCTTGTTGATGTACTCATAGGTGTTGTAACCTTTTTGCAACCATCATATCCAAACTTCTTCAATATTTGTTTTGTGTATTTTTCTTGATGAACAAAGATTCCTTCTTTTGTTTGTTTTATTTGAAGCCCCAAAAAGAATGTCAATTCTTCCATCATTGACATTTTAAATTCTGCCTGCATGGTCTCAGCAAATTCTTGACATAACAATTCTTTAGTAGATCCAAAGATAATATCATCCACATATACTTGCACAACCAAGATATCATTATCAAAATTTTTCAAGAATAAAGTGGTGTCAACTTTTCCTCTATGAAAACCTTCAGAGATAAAAAACATACTCAATCTTTCATACCATGCTCTTGGAGCTTATTTCAAACCATATAGCGCTTTATTTAATTTAAAAACATAATCAGATTTGAAAGGATCTTCAAAACCAGGTGGTTGTTCTACATAAACTTCTTCCTTTATAAAACCATTTAAAAATGCACTTTTTACATCCATTTGAAAAACTTTAAAATCCTTATAAGATGCATATGCAAGCATCAACCATATTGCTTCTAGTCTAGCAACAGGTGCATATGTTTCATCAAAATCTAATCCTTCTTCTTGTGAATAACCTTTAGCAACTAATCTTGCTTTATTTCTTATAATTTTACCATCTTCATCTAATTTATTTTTAAACACCCATTTAGTTCCAATTATAGACTTTCCTCTAGGTCTAGGAACTAAGTTCCATTCATTGTTTCTTTGAAATTGATTTAATTCTTCTTGCATAGAGATAATCCAATTATCATCATTTAAAGCTTCTTCCATATTACTAGGTTCAATTTCAGATAACAACACAAAACGATTTTCAAGATTTTGTAAATTAGCTCTTGTTTTAACACCAGATTGAACATTACCTATTATTTGATCAGAAGGATGTGCAGACTTATACCTCTAAGCTCTAGAAGGTTCTTGTTCAGATCTTACAACTTTTGAAGTACCTTCTGTGTTTGCTTCTGAAAAGGTTCTGGACGACCAGATCCTTGAGTGTTAACAGTAGGTGCTTCTGACTTAGGTTCTGAACCAGCTTTTGCTTTAGGATTGGAGTCCTTTTCTTCATCAGAATCAACATCCTTTAAATCCTCAATAAATTTAACATTTATTGATTCTTCAATAGTTTTTGATGATTTATTGAAAACACGATAAGCACGACTATTTAGAGAATATCCTAAGAAAATAGCTTTTTCAGATCTTTCATCAAACTTACCAAGGTTGAGAGGATTCATTTTCACAAAACATTTCGATCCAAAGAAATGAAAATATGAAACGTTAGGTTTCTTACCTTGGAACATCTCATAAGTAGTCTTTGATGTCATGGGTCGAATGAACACTCTATTGATGATATAGTAAGCTCTAGAAACTGCTTTTGCCCAAAAATACTCAACAATGCCACTTTCATTTAATATAGATCTAGTCATCTCTTATAAAGTTCTATTCTTGCGTTCTACTACTCCATTTTGTTTAGGAGTGTATGGAGCTAAGAAATTGTGAGATATACCATGTTCTTTACAAAAATTTAAAAAACTTGTATTTTGGAATTCTGTTCTATGACCAGTTCGAAGACTAATTATGGAAACTCCCTTTTCATTTTGTATTTTTTTTTTTGCAAATTTTTGAAAAGAATCAAATGTATCTCTTTTGTGTTGCAAGAATATAACCCAAGTGTATCTTGAAAAATCATCAACAATAACAAGTCCATATTTGCTTCCACCCATGCTTAAGACTCTAGTAGGTCCAAAAAGATCAAGATGCAATAATTCAAGTGGTCTTTTAGTTGAGATTACATTTTTACTTTTATGAGAGACAGAAACCATTTTATTCTTTAAGCAAGTATCACATTTCACATCTTGTTTAATATTTATTTTAGGCAATCCTTTAATAATATCCTTTTTAGATAATTTTTCTAAATGATTAAAATTAACGTGTCCTAGTCGTTTATGGCAAGCAAAAACATGATCATTCAAAGAAATTAAACAACAAGCATTATCGATTTCAGTTGGTTTTATGAGATAGATATTTCTTTTCCTAATTCCTTCAAATAATCTTTCATCATTTTCATTAAAAGCATAGCACTTGTCTTGATAAAAAATCATTTTATATCCTTTATCACATAACTGACTAATACTAAGTAGATTATGTTTTAAGCCTTGCACAAGATATACATTTTCAATGAGAAAAGTAGGCATACCAATCGTTCCAGTGGCAATTATTTTACCTCTACTATCATCTCCAAACTTTACATATCCTTTTTTTTCCCAAGTTATGCTATTGAACAATGAAGCATCTCTAGTCATATGTCTAGAACATCCACTATCCAAATACCATGTTCCTCTTATTTTAGCTTCATGTTCCTGTACAAAATAAAAAGAATTAAGTCCTTTTAGGAACCCAAGCGAATTTGGGCCCTTCAAAAGATAAGCTCATTTGATTTTTTTTATTTACTTGTTGACTACTGAGCTTATTTCTTTTATAATAGAAAAATTTCTCAATGTGACCAAATTTATTACAGAAGAAACATGCATAAGAATTAACATTCCTATACCTGTCATTTACCTGTTTTTGAAATTCTGGTTTGTATAACTTCTGTTAGACCTTCTGGTATTGCTTCTGTAGTACCCATTGTGTGGATACCTCTTGTCAGAATAACTTATGTAAAAGTCTCTATTATTTCTTCTTTTAACATTATTTGTATTTGAAATGTACTTTTTGCTGTTGGATTCATCACTTAAGACTAGTTTAGCCTTAACCAAAACTGTATTTTGATTCGATTTTGAACTCGAACCATGCTCATATCCTAATCCATGTTTTTCATTTGAAACTCTTTATGAAGAAATTAACATGGTCAATTTCTTATCACTTTCATCAAATTTCTTAAAGGTAGTTTTCATCGAATTGGATAGATCATCAATCCTTACCTTCATGTCACTTGTTTCTACTTCAAGCAGATGATTTTCTTTTCTTAATTTTTCAATACTCACATGTATGGATTCATTTTCTTGTTTCAGGATATCATTTTCATCAGCAAGCAAATTATTAATTTGTTTTAATGCTTCTTTTTCTTTCTTAAGAGCTTTTATTTCATTTTCATACTCAACCAATTTTGTATCAGCCCTTTTTAGTACCTTTAATAACTTACTCATTTCTGCTAACATGTCAGTATCAGTTATATCTTCATTAGATTCAGAGTGTACCTCAGAACTAGCCATTAGACAAAAAATTGCCTCATCCTCTTCTTCTTCTTCTGAATCTTCTAAATTTGTTTATGTGTCCTCTAAATCTCTCCACATTGCTAGCATTGCATGACTTTTCTTTTTATAATTTTCCATTTTCTTGATCAGTGTTGGACATTCATATTTGATGTGTCCTAGTTTTTTGCATTCATAACATTGAATTTCCTTTTTCTCTTTCTTCTTTTCTTTCTCCTTGTAAGCTTTTCCTGCATCATTATGCTTATATTTAGTACTTTTCTTGAAAACACTAAATTTCTTACCTCTTTGCTTCTTGAGCAACCTGTTGAGTCTACGTGCTAGAAGATTGATGTCCTCTTCTTTCTCATCGTCGCTATCATCTGTTTCAGTTTCATTTTGCTTTATTTCCTTGACTTTAAAAGCAATTCCTTTGGTGCTGTCTTCTCCTCTTTGCGTGGTTTTTATGTGAGACTCATATGCCATGAGCTTTTCTCTCAATTGACTAAGAGTTATCTTGTTTAGGTCTTGAGCTTCTTCTATAGCTGTTTTCTTTGCATCCCAAGATGGTGGCAATATCCTCAGCATTTTCCTCACAAGATTAGGATCTGGAAGTTTCTTTCCGAGTGATGCAAGCTCATTTGTAATAGTTGTAAACCTGTTAAAAGCATCTTCGACATCTTCATTAGATTTAAACTTAAATAATTCATACTGTTGAATTAAAGCATTTATCTTGGTTTCCTTGATGGTATCGGTCCCTTCATATGTATCGGATAGGATATCCCAAATCTCCTTTGCATTTGCACACAATGATATCAAATAGAACTCTGATGGAGCAATAGTAGTCAGTAATAGATTTTTTTCTTTGTTGTTCTTCTCAATGATCTTCTTCTCGGAATCTGACAAGGTCGAATTTCCATTCAAGGTGATCACATTGTCCCCAAGTGAAATGACCTGCCATGAATCATAATCATTAGCTTTAATATAAGTTTCCATGCGCATCTTCCAATATGAGAAGTTTGAACCATCGAAGTAAGGAGCTCGATTAATTGCAACATTATTTTCAACCATTTTGGATCACTCAAAATAAATGAGTCTTGCTCTGATACCAATTGTTGGTCCCAATTAGATTAATCAAGAGGGGGGTGAATTGATTAATCACTTAAAATTTCAACTTTTGCAAATTATCCAAAGTCTCTTGACTAACGAAATGACGTGAGAAACAAAAATGAAAAATAATAATGTGCAATAAATAAAATGAGTAGAGAAGAATAAAATGCTTAGAGATTTATAGAGGTTCTGCCTCGAGCATCAATCCTCTCTTCCAGCTCCACGCCGGGGTCCTGGTTATCTTTACCGGTTGTGTTTCACTATATCAATAAAATTGAGAGTATACAAAATAAGTCTCTTCAAGGCAAAGTCTCACTGCTGAGTCTCTCTAGCTTCTTCACTAAGCTAATCACTCAAACTACAGTGATGAAACAACTCTCAATTCCTCATACAAGAAAGGAATCACAATAATAATGAGGAATATCAAATTTCCTCTACAAATTGGATCACAAGTGTAAGAATATTTTTGCGCCTAAAGATGTATATGCTTTGAACTTTTCGTGTGCTTGATTCTAAAATGTTATCTGTTTTCTTCAGCTGAACATCCCTTTTTTATGTAGAAGACATAACGGTTACTTTGCTGGAGAATGTCTTGTAACGTTCATGGAGTTCCACGTGATAAGCTTGGATTTATTTTTGAAATTTTGTATTTCAAAAATAAGTTGAACTTATTGGAGAAAAATCTGCATTCCCGTGATATTTTGATGAGGATAAGCCTGGATAAATTAGTTTGACCGAGATCTTCTTTAGAGATATTCTTTGGATCAAGTTTGTTGAAGATATCCCTCACATTATTGAACTTTATCTCGATATCCCATATGTTGTGGAACCATATCTTCATGTAACAACCATATTTCTAACTCAAATATATCATTATCTTTGTAACTACTGGATCTCCCAAAATATAGCACAAATATCTAGATTTAAATCTTGATAAAACCTGTAAATCTTATACGATCTCACTTTATCATGAATAAAATAAAATCTTTGAATAAAATCTTGTAAAAACTTTATGTAAATTAAAAACCCATCATATAAAATCCATCTTTAGTAAAACACATCAAGTATATTACCCAAATATACTTGACACATGGAGCTAGGCCTTGAAATTTAATAAAAACCATCGATACAAAAAATTAGAACGAAATCTGGAAAAATTCGTGATAGGTATGGAAGGTTCTGAAAGAGCTTCTGAAGAAAACCTATCAACTGTCTTCCTATTGTAAAGGTTCTAAAAAAGCTTCTGAACAAAATCTGTCTACCATCCCTCTTTTACAAGGGTTCTGAAAGAGCTTCTGATAGGTTAACACGAGAACTACGGATACATTACATAACTTCTGAAATACCTTCTGGCAGAACAAAAACAGTCTGTATAACACCATTGAAGGTTCTGAATAAGCTTCTATCTCTTTGTCCAATTTAGAAAAATTCACTTACTATCTTTTGAAACAACTTATGACAAGCTCAAACATATGTTACACATTATTCCTCTTTTGTTAACATCAAAACCAAATTAGAGAACTTAACACCATGCAACCATGAACACACCACCACCATACACCAACACACCCAAACCCACCTACCCTCACATAACCCACCAACATACCACCACCATATAACCCACCTACACACCATCACTATGCAACCCATATACCACCACGAAACCCATTGACCTACACACCTAGACCCATGTGACCCACTCACATCTCCATCACTATTCACCATAAGAGAAAGGGGGGAGAGAGAGATTTAGGCGAGATGAGTTCAAGCTTGAGAAAACTTTAGAGCCATCTTAAGGATTATCAAAATCTACCCTAAGACCTAAAATACCTTGATTTCAACTCAATCAGAATCGAAACCTTAAAAGAAATAATTTACACTATGAATAATATAAAAGATCATATAATTTAATGAGAACTTATCCCACTAATTAATCAAATTAAATAATGTAAATGATAGAAAACAATTTCCACTAAACTACCCCTAAATAGTGTAAAACATAAGGCGTAAATTAGCCAAATCACACCATCATTAACTTAAACAAATGATCCAATTTTACCTATGGAAATTACCTTAATTAAGCCTTAATTAACCTTCATTAATTTACTAATGGACAAAACAATTAAAGGCTTAAGACCTCCCTATTAATCGCTAACCACATCTAAGGGTGGAGAAGGTGACAACACATGAGATCCAAGGGACCAAAAGGCATCAAGTGCTCCTAGTTGTGTAGGTCTAAGGCATAGATAAGACTTTAATTCTGATGGAAAAGACTATTACCAAAAATGTAAAGTGATTTAACTTAAAATATTCCCTTAACTAACATACAAGCCTATTAACCAACTCACCCTATTAACCAATGTGTCTAAACTAGCACTTAAGTAACCTAAATCACTTCATTCATCCCCATCTACATGTAAACTGATGGGAATCAAACCTCTAGATCCAGCAATGGGGAAGCTAATTTGAACTAATGATTCTAGACATCCACATGTTATATTTATTCATTTCATAATAATTTGTCTCTATATTGTAGCAGGTAAATTTGTCAATTTTACAAGACGGTAGGTAAAATTCACTAAGGCTCAATTGTGGGTCATTCATGGACTTACATCAGTTAAAGAAGAACCGGTCCAATATTGTTCCATGGAGGTGCAAGAAGCTGGCTACTTATGAGGGTTTACTTGTAATTTCCTTTAGTGCAAAAAACGGTCACACTTATTGTTTTTCACTTGTAATTTTCTTTGTTGAATTTGCCATATTTAGAGCAAGTATAAATACTTGCAAATTAGGGTTAGAAGGGGACTTATTAAAGAATATACACTTGAAATTTGTTGCCGTGGGAGTGCTTTCTTCATGCCACCTTACTCTCATCAATTTCACTTATGAGATTGTGGCAAGTTGGTTTAAGGAATTCTTGTGAGTCATATCAAGATTTCTTAAGTTGCATCCGATTATTGCTAGTGAGTAATATCTAGTTTATAATTGGTTAAGTTTGTTTATTCCTTTCACGCTAAATTAGGGTTCTTGTATTGCTAGGTTTTCACTCCAATTGTAAGGATTGGAATTGAATTGTTCCATTGTAGTTAATTGGTATTGGAATCTAATTGTAGTGCATCTTAATTTGGTCTATGCCATTTAGGGTTCTTGGTGCTTGTTTCACACCATTTGGGGGTTATATCTTCTATCTTGTTCATGCCATTTTTAATTGGAATTGAATCAATTGTTTGTGTGTTCTTGTTAATTGGTATTGAGATACCTTAAGCACATCATAATTTGGTACTAGAGCACATCATGAACCATAGCCCTCTCGTTCTTCCGATTTTCCTATCCAAAACTAAGCCTAAAACTCTCTCAAAAGTCTAAAGAAAAACCCCTAAAAAACTGACCATTGTCTAAGCTTCAAACTGCCACATACAACCCCCACAATGCCACCACTTCCAATAAGTAAATACAACACCAAACACCACCACGTCAAGCCCTAACATTAGAAGCTTTCCACGCCAATTAAGGAGCTAAAAATCAGAAGAAAACTAAGGACCAATGTCATGCTCCAAAGGGGGCCTAGTAGTTTTCACTAAAAGTTATTACATCTCATGTATACCTGTGATGCAAAAACCATCTTGCAAGTCAAAAGTTGCAAGACTCTAATTAAATCTCTTTTAGTCATAATAAATGGAACTAGTTATTATAGAAAAATAAATAAGAAAACTAATAATTCACAATCACTAGAATCGTAGTGAATCGGTATCCCTTAGCAAATTGCAAAATTAGGTAGTCATAACTTTAAAGAAATCTAGGTGCAGATAAGTTGAAAGGAAAATAGATTTTAAAAAGAAAGAATATACAAGTTTTACAATTTCTTGTCACTCTATCTAAGTCTAGACCAACAAATTACTTTATCTTATACTTGTTCCCCGATATAGTCAAAAGTTCTCATCACTTGGTTCCTAGCTCATTCGCAGCTTTAGGCTTAACTTACAAAAGAGAAGTTGTTAGGGTGTAAGCTATTAAGCTTAGTGAGATATACCCTCCTACTGAACCAATAAGCAATAATCAAGTAAGTTATTTAATCAAGCATATGTCATGCATGAGTAATCACATGAATGCAACAATATATATGGTTTATCGAGCACCACATATAGCACGAATTTATGCCTTCCAATGCTTGGGTTAGGAAATCATGAACTACATGTCAACTCTAGGCTATAATGAATCTAGACTATCTTTTAAGATAATTTATAAAGTTTATATATATTTTGTACTATATTTCAATAGACTTGAAAAATACATATATAAGTACTAAGCCCATATAGGGTATAGATTGTGAAAGACCCGTAAGCTCAATCACCCCTAAGTGATGAATCCCTGAACTAAGTATTCCTAGGTCTCAATTAGAAGGTGACATTTCTTGGTTTCACTTAGTTCCCAAAGGTCAAGACAAGGTATGCCTATAGAGTGCACCTCCATGGGACCTTTTGTATCATTGTGTGATGTTAATGGCCTTCTTACATGCATGGTTTCATGATGCATGACTTATTTTATTTATGGCCAAATAATATTAAGTCAAGTTATCTAGCATCCACAACAATTTAATATTGACACTTGCAATTTCTACATTCTAAATACTGGGGAAAGCAATAATGTTATGCCCCAGAGGTTACCCTAGTCATAACAGCCTACCATATACTATATTGAAGTCTATGATTAGTCAGATTTCAGGACAAACAAACTTCAATATGGTATATAAGGCATCTTTACTCTAGAAACCACTATAAAGATAACAATTCTACTAATATTAAAGCTAATGCTATTAATATGAAACATAGAGTTCTACATGTGCAATAGATAGAGAAACAAGTTTATATAGTTATGATAGGAATCATACACCTACATGACCCATAACTAGAGTGAGAGCTAAATGATTACAAAATTTGGCAATGAGGGTCCTCTTTGAATAATTAGATCCTGAAGACATTCGTTTAGTGTCTTCATTTACATTATATAAATGTTTTGCATTTCATCAGGTACATTTGTCAGTATTACAAGATAGTGAACCAACACACTAATGCTTGGTGTGTGAGCTATTCTTGGACCTATAAAAGCAAGGGAAACTAGCTTTACATTACTTGCATTTCACATGGAGAAACCAATCATACATCATTTACAATTTACATGCATGAACCCGTTTCTAAATGCTCCAAGAGGACTGGTTTAAGCATCATTTTGTATTGTTGAATTTTCCTTGTTCAGAATAGGTATAAATACTTGTTGTTTAGGGTTTTTGGACAACACTTTTTAGATTGAAATTGCATGTTTATGCCGTAAGTGGTCCTCTCCATTTTCATGTCTAACTCTTATCAATTTCTACCCTAGGGATTGTGGTGGGTTTGCTTAGGACTATTATGTGTAATATCAATAATTCTTAAGCCCTTTCCAATTGCTACTATTGTGTAATATTTGGTAAGTAATCGGATCAACATTTTCTCCTCCATTTTCACGCAGTTTAGGGGTCATTTTGCTAGTTAGGGTTCACGCCATTGATTGGAATTGGATACATTGTTTCTTCCATCTTTGATTTCTATTGTAATTGCCATTGAAGCACATCATAATTTGGTATCAGAGCTGCATTTAGAGAAGGGAATTCGTGAATTACAAATTGGGGATTTAGGGTTCTTGTTGTTCCGTTTCACAATTGAAGTTGTGTGAAGTGGAATTGAAGTTCTTATGTTGAATTGTACCATATTACAATTGTTGTTGTGGTTGGATTTGATGGAGGGATTGATTTAGGGTTCCTTACTGTGGTTGATTTTGAGGAAACATTATAAATGATTCCATTTGAAGTGTAATTGTGTTGATTTTGTCGTGTTATCCCTTGTTGGTTGTGGAATTAGAAGTGTGAAATTCAGATTTTTCCATTGTGTTATTCATCTTACCGTGAGGTCATCACTTGGAAGAATAGGGAAGTCTTTTCAAATTGATTCCATATTTGCCTTGTGTAGTAATTGTGCATTAATTTCCTTTGAATGCACTTCGACTAATGTTTGGAATCATTTTGTGTTGTGACTGTGGAAGTATGCCGTGATTGTAGAAGTGTGCCATGAGGTGTGTGAGTCTTGGTGGAGTGTGTATGGTATCTTGAAGTGTGTTGAGCTTTGAAGGTGTTTATGTATACCATGGAGGTGTTAGTGTAGGGTTGTGTACATGATAAGAGTAAATTAATCCTTATAAATCATGAGTATTAATGATGAATTTGTATAATCTTTTGAATAAAATCAATGCGGATTCGGTACTTAACAGATAAATATATCAGTTTCAGGTATAATACTAAAGAGAAGTGGAAAGATAACAAAAGGAGCATGATTGAAGCTCAAAAGATCAAGTTAAAGCTACTTATGGACAACATAGGTAAAGGCACGCCCGTGTCATGAGCCGTGTGCACCTGAGGATGAAATTTGTCACTTGGAAAGGAAGTACGGCTTGTGATATGGGTGTACTTGAAGCCGTGGCAAACACTGAGGAGAAATGGAAGAGTCCAGAACCTGGCACGGTTTGTAATCTAGCCATGTTTCTAGACATGCCACACACTGAGCAAGGATGAGGAATTGCGGATTATCGACCAGAGGGAGACACGGTTTGAAATTTGGCCGTGTTGGTGAGCATGTCAGGCGTATGTTATTCACTTTTCGAGATTTACTTGGAAAAGGAAAGATATATTCGTATCTTTCTAGCTGAAGATACTCGGCCATTCCCTTAAGAGTATAAATAGAACTAACCCTAGAAAAGGAAGGGGGAGGAGGAAAACAACCCTAGAGTAGAGTAGGCCGAGAGGCCGAGGAAGGAGAGGCGGCACGAGAGAAACCCTAGAGACGAGAAGTTAGAAGAGTTTTCGGAATTGAAGCCAAGATCTTTGTGTTTTGATTTATTTTTGGATTCAATTATTTTCTCTTTTGTTCTTTTTATTAGATTCATGAGTAGCTAATTGTTTTATACCTGATCCCTTGAGAAACCCCTAATTGTCATGTAACGGATTTGTTGATATTTCAATAATTAATCCTGATCTTTGAGTTTATTCATGTTACAATCATGGTTTGTTCATCTTGATATGTGCGTAGTATTAGGATCAAATTAGATCTCTGTTATTAAGATTGAGAAATCGTTTAATAGAGTAGATCTGGCATGAATAAAAAGACCACTTGTAATCCTGGAGATAGGTTATAAGGGGTTTTCTGTATTGAATGAGGTCATTGTGGTTTGGTTCAATTGAGAGTCCTAGGATTTTATTGCAATCTTAATTATGTTAATTAAAGAGAGATCTTAATTGACTTAATTAGGATTAGGGATTATTGATCTTGAGAAAGACCTTAATCTAGTGTAAGAAACTCCGTAGATCAGAGATGTTGTGTATTAATCATTGGAAAGTTTGTAATTGAATAAAAGTTGCATGAGAATTAGGGGTGGATCTTGGGTAGGGTATGTTTAGATAATTGAATTAACTAAAGGAGTATTTGAATATCTTTACTTTGATCATTTTATTCATTCCTTTTAGATTTAATCAGTAATTAGGATAATTGAGATCATCAATAGTGAGAAGTTAAATAGTAAGATAATAGTTAGTACTAGTACTTATAAGTCTTCGTGGGATCGATACCTGTACTCCAATGCTATACTGCTAATTGATAGGTATACTTGCCTGGGAACTAATCATAAGCTAGGATTGAGTATAGGATTTAACTTGTTAGAACGATCAGATCGTCCACCAGTACACCATATGTGTGTGTTTGGAACCGTGGAGGTATTGTTATTATTGTGAGTGGTGATGTAAAGGTGTTGTGTTGGTATGTGTTGTGAGTGATGACGTGGAGTTATTGTTGTGTAGGAGTGATTGTGAGTATAAAAAAAAAATGTCAAACGATAGTGTAAATGGTGGGATTGGAAATGAAGCCAACGGTTAGGTTCGAGGAGGTTAGGGTCATCGTGTTGTAGGTGGGAGAACATTAGAGGAACAATTGCAGGATCTCACCACTATTGCTGCCATATTAGCAACACGGGTAGATCAAATGACAATGCCACAACCACTAGTGGCAAATCCACAGGCACCCCTACCTCGAGTAGCTAATCAAAATGCTCACAGGGAAGGAGCTGTTGGAGGTAGTAAGGGTAAGAGGATGGATGATAGGAATCAAAATCCTATAAGACCTATCACCAGGGTAAGAGTCAAAAGGTTACAAAATTTGGTGATGAGGGTCCTCTTTGACAATCCGACCCCAAAAATATTTGTATAATAACTTCTTTTCTATTACTTATTTATAGTGCATTCTAGTAGGTATATTTGTCGGTTTTTATAGGGCGATGGATAAACTCGCTAAAGCTCAGCTTGTGGGTTATTCTTGGACCTACATAAACCAAAGAAGAACCAGTCCAACAAATTGTTCAATTGAAGTGAAGAATCGGCCACTTAAAGACCATTTGTATATGTAATAGTTGCTTATGGGAACCGGCCACTTAGTGGCATCCTTGTAATTTTTAGTACATTTTTACCTTAATTGGAGCAAGTATAAATACTGGCTAACTAGGTTTTTTAAGAAGCTTTTGATATTTTTGAGAAAAACATACACTTTGGTCATGAGGGTTCATCTTTTACAATCAAAGATCTCTTATCATTTTCTTTATGAAATTGTGGCAAGAATTAACAAGAGTAGATTATGAGTCATATCAATCTTACTTTTGTTGTTTAATAAATTGTGTTTAGTGAGTAGTATCTAGGTACAATTTGTGGTTACTTGTTCATTCACGTGAATTAAGGTTGTATTTTTCTGATTTGATTATTTCAATTTGAAATTGAATCCTAGTTCAATTACGTGTTCTTCCATTGAAGATCACATACTTGTTTGTTCTTACATCCATTTGGTATTTGCTTATTTGGAATCAAGTTCATCACAACATTTTGAGTACTAATTGTTTAGTTGATTATTCATTTGTATTGTGTGCTTGTGATTTGGAATCAAGGCACATCAATGGAAGGAGATTATCATGCTTTTAGGGAGGAAAGGGATGATAATTTTGAGAATGAGTCTTACCCAAATCGTGAGTTCAGACTGCCTTGGGGCTTAGAATATGTAAAATTGTAGATGCCTTCATTTGCTGGAAGGGGATCTGCAGAAGACTACTTGGATTAGGAGGATAAGGTAGAGTGCCTATTTGAATGTTATGAGATTAACGATCACACTTAGGCCTGTCTTGTAGCTATAGAGTTTACTAGTTATGCCACGTTATGGTGGAAGAATCTTGTAGCTAGTAAGCAAAGAGATGGTGAGGCCGAGATACATACCTGGTAGGAAATGAAACTGGTTATGAGGAGGAGGTTTATACTAAAGCACTATAGGCAAGAGTTGTTTATGTGTCTCCAAGCATTGAGGTAGGGAGGCAAAATAGTTTACGAGTATGTACAGGAGTTTGAGACACTAATGAATAGATGTAGGTCAGTCGAACCTCTTAAATAGACTTTAGTGTGATTTATGCTAGGGTTAAAGTATGAAATTACCTATATTGTAGAGCTCCAAAGGTATGACACCCTTGATAAGGCCATCTAGCTAGCTCTAAAAGTGGAAAGACAGAGGCGATCCAACCTATTTAGAGTAGTGAGCAATAGGTATGAGACTTCTGCAAAACTGCATTGTTCTGAAGGTAAATAGGTTTATAGAGGGGGATATAGTAGAAATGTAGAAAAGAGTCTAGTGGAGCAGAATAGTAGAGGGAAAGGAGAGATAGTGGGGAAAGGAAAAACAATTGCAGGGAATGATAATAAACCATTTGTAACTGGGACATCAGGAGGACGAAGTTGTCAGATCAAATGTTTTAAATGTCTAGGTTTTGGACATATGGCTGCTTAGTATCTAAACATGAGGGTTATGACTACTATGGAGGTAGAGAATGAGGAAGATATGCTTGAGGCTACAAATCTGTCAACGGTATTAGATGAGTATTATGATGATGCAGATGCTGAAGTACATGAGGATAAGGGGAATGATTAGTATTTATCCATTAATGTACTACGCCCAGCTATGACTTCCTTTCATACTAATGCTGATGAGTAGAGGGAAAATTTGTTCCACATCTTTTATAGGGTATAAGATAATCTATGTGCTCTTATTATTGATTACGGTAGTTGTACTAATGTCGTGGCTGCATCATTAGTGACTAAATTAAAACTAGTCACTACCCTATATCCCAAGCCCTATAAATTACATTAGTTGAGTGAGCAGGGTAGTCTACATGTTACCCAGAGGGTTAAGGTACCTTTTAACATAGGGGATAAGTATCATGATGAGATTATTTGTGACATTCTTCCTATGTGTGCATCTCATATATTACTTAGCAGGCCTTAGTTATATGACAACAGGGTTTTACAAGATGGCTTTATGATGTGCGTTGAATCCAATTGCCAGAGCACCAAGCCAATTGAAGAATCAACTTAACTAAACTCACAAAATGGCATGACACCAAAAATCACATAAACCCTAAATTGCATGAATGAAGTTGATCTAATGCCAAATTATAATGAGGATCAATTGCAATTGCATAATATGTAAAGGATAACACTAAAATGAACCATATTCCACTCAAGTTGGAATTGAATCACATCTGAAATTTGGAACCTTAATTCACGTGAACAAGAACAAAGTAACATAAGCAATTACAACTAGATATGACGCACTACATATAATTGGAAGCAACTTAAGAAGAATTAATATGACTCGCAATAGTCCTTATGCCAACTCACCACAATTTCAATTGAAATTGATAAGAGTGTATTGCGTGAAGATGGACTCCCTCACAGTAAGAAGAGGTTGAATTTCTCAAGTTCAAAAAGTCCCCTCTAAAACCTACTTAACAAGTATTTATACTTGCTCTAATTTGCGTAAAGTCAACACAACAAAATTACCAATAAAACCAATAAGTGATTGGTTTTGAATCAACAAAAGACAATTACAAATAAACCCTCAAAATGGCCGGTTCTTCACTTCCATGGAGCAATTGTTGGACTGGTTGATATAAGTCCATGAATGACCATCAATTGATCCTTAGTGAATTTTACTCGTTGTCATGTAAAATCGATAAATGTACCTATTGGAATGCACAACAATTATATAATGGAAAAGAAGATACTAAACAAACATCCTTGAGGTCTAATTGTTTAAAGAGAACCCTCATTGCCAAATTTTGTAATCCCTTGGCTCTTGCTCTAGTGATAGGTCCTGTAGGTATATGATTCCTATCATCTCTTCAAGCCACAAGAAGATTTTCCTTTGATGGGAATTAACCTTATGGTTCCAACAGTGGGGAAACTTACTTAGATGCATGGGCCTAGAAATTCATATATTATCTAATAATACTTTATTTCTTTTTTTGCACTTTAGTAGGTACATTTATCAATTATTACAAGATGGCCAAATAATATGTACTAAGGATCCAATTGTGGAACATTCTTAGACATACATCCAATAGTTTACAATAGGTTTAATTGAAGTGAAGAACCGGCCAATTGAAGATGATGGGTGTCGAATCCAACAAAAATAAAACTTACTCCTAGACAATTATATGATTTGCATATAGTGGTGAGTAGGGTCGAATCCACAGAGATTGGTTAAACTTATTTCTATTCAAGGATAATAACAGGGAAAAGAAAAATGGGGGGGTTTTGTTTGTGAATCAAAATAAAGTAAAACAAGGTAAGAAAATCGGATATTAATAAAAGCCTAGCGAAAGGAATCAAGATAGTTTAATTCTAGGAATTGATCATCGATGCAAATGTTCTCTATTCTTAGTTCTAGATAAACTGGTTATGGTTATTAACAAGCTCTAACAACCTATCTCTCCTTACTTCCTCGATAACCTTAGACAACGCTTTGAATTATTTCTCTTATTGATTAAACAACCCTAGACAAACGCTTAGGATTTAATCTATCAATAGCATTAAGATCTAGAGAGACCACCAATTCATGCCAGTAGATTATAAGATAACCTATTTAAACATGATCATACACCTCCATAACATGAATTCGATCATCTCTTTTATAACCAAACATGTTATTGTGTCACTAAGACTAGAACAATCAAACAATTATGGATTTGACGTGCTAGTTGACAATATATTAACTTGCTAATTGAGTAGAAGAGCTCTATTCATACCAATCAACAAAGATAATAATGACAAAACGATCAAAAGATATATGAATACCCGAAAGCAAAGAATAGAATAAATACAAGTCAATTAGACCTCACAATTCATGGAGAATTAAACATCTATGACCCTTTGGCTAGAAAAGTAGCTTAGCTACTCATGTTCATCAACAAAACAAAAATAAAAAGTAAAGACATGATGAACCCGGTTGCCTGCTTTGCCTCCAAGATGATCCAAGGTTCTTCATGATCCAAAGATTCAAAAGTTCAAAAGTTGTCATAACCCTCTAGGGTTGGTTCTATTTATATTGTTAGGGGGATAGCATGTGATCTTTTGCTAGCAAGATACGAAAATATCTTTCCTTTTCTAAGTAGATTTCGAGAAGTGAAGATTTGTCTGCCTGGCACGCCCCACCACACGGCCGTGGGTCAAGCCGTGCCATCCTCTGTGCATATTCTTCAAGTCTTCATCCGCGCCCAGTATGTACCACGGTTACACACACGGCCAGATTTAAAGCCGTGCCTTCATCTGTGCATAATCTACAAGTCTTTATCCGTGCCCAGTGCGTACCATGGTTAGACCCACGGCTAGATTTCAAGCCGTGCCTTCATCTGGTTGATGTTCCACACTTTCTTCTCCTTGGCACGTCTAGTTTCCACCACGGCTCCAAGCACGGTTGATCCCACGGCTTCCACCACGGCCGTGCCCTAAGCCGTGTCTCTCTTTGTTCAAAGTCCACATTTCCGCCTTCTTGTCCAGTGAGGGGCACGGTTTGAACCTTGGCCGTGCCTCAAACCGTGCTAGTTCCTAGTTAGCTACACGGCCGTGTACTTCAACCGTGTATCTTCCTATTGATTCAAAACCAAGTACACGGCCATGTACTTCAATTACACGCCCATGTACTTCCCTCCGGCAGTGTAAATCCTTGTCTTTGAACCAAGTTGTAGATGGCTTCTCTAATTTACTTGAATTGGCGTCCTTAACTCCATTTAACCTGATTTATCACGATGATAGAATTAAAGTACCATTTCCTTATGATTTCTATAAAATCAATAATAATTTAACACAATTTATACTATAAAGATTGAGTATAAAATGGCTCTATCAGAAGACTATTTGTACTTATAATTTGTTACTTTTGGAACCAGCCACTTAAGTGGCTTATTTGTAATTTGTTGTGTTATTTTTACCCTAATTGGAGCAAGTATAAATACTTGCTAACTAGAGTTTGAGGGAGCTTTTTGAACATTTTGAAATTACAACTTCTTTGCTATGAGGGGATCCTTGCTTGTAAAATTACTCTTATCAATTTCATAAGTGAAATTATGGTACGATTAACTTGAGTAGATTATGAGTAACATCAATCTTCCTCTTGTTGTTATCAAATTGTATTTAGTGCATCATATCTAGGTGCAATTTATTTGGTTACTTGTTGTTCTACACGTGAATTAGGGTTAATCCATTTCAGATTTGAATCACTTCAATTTGAGTGCAATTCTAATTCATTTCTATTGTTATCCATTACTACTTATGCTTGCTTTGTTCCTCATTTCAATTTAGCATCAAGTCTTTGACTTATCGTGAATTTGGGATCATTGGTGATTTAGTGATCACACTAATGTTCATTGGATTTTGTTGATCATGTTACTTTTGGATGTGTTTGCAATTCAATTAGTAAGGTACATCGGCCTTCAAATATGATAAGTCTTCATGAATATCATCCAGTAAATATGGTAATAGATCTGCAACATTAAAGGTAGCAGAGATGCCGTACCCTCTTGGTAATTCTATTTTGTATACGTTGTTGTTGATGCATCTGATAACTTTGAAAGGTCTATCTGCTCTTTGTGGTAGCTTTTATGACTTCTTGTGAGGAAACCTGTCTTTGTTAAGATTATTCTAGACTAGATCACCTGGATTATAAATTTTGGTTTTCCTATTCTTGTCTCCTTGAAGTTTCTATTGCTCATATGTTTTCTGAAGACGTTTAGTAGTCTTCTGATGAAGTTTCTGAATCTCCTTGGTTCTCTTAACTCCACTTAGGCTTTCTTCTTTTGTTGTTGAACTAGCTATGAGATCTAATGGAAGAGTAGGATTATAGCCATACACGACTTCAAAGGGAGACTTACTGGTTGAACTATGAGTAGACTTATTGTAAGCAAACTCAATAATAGGGAGACATAAGTCCCAATCAGTAAGATTCTTGCCAATTGTTGCTCTTAGTAATGTGCCAAGAGTATGATTAACAACTTTAGTTTAGCCATCAGGCTGTGGGTGGTAAGAGGTACTATACATAAGTTTAGTACCAAGTCTTCTCCATAGTGTCTTCCAGAAGAAGCTAAGAAACTTAGTGTCTCTGTCAGACACTATATTGTGTGGAATTCCATGTAATTTTACAATCTCCTGCATAAAAAGGCTAGCTATAAAAAGTGCATCATTTGTTTTGTGATAAGGCATAAAATGAGACATTTTGCTAAATCTATCAACAACAACCATAATAGAATCCTTTCCTCTTTGAGTCTTGGGCAGACCCAAAATAAAATCCATGCTAATATTAGTTTAGGGTTTAGTAAGTATAGGCAAAGGCATAAATTTACCTTGAACCCCTTTCTTCCCTTTTGCTCTTTTACGTACTTCACACCTTTCCAATACCTTATGAACATCCTTTATCATGCTCCTCCAATAAAAATTTTCTTTTGATAAGCTTAGGGTTCTCTTCTCACCAAAGTGACCAGATAATCATCCTGCATGTGTTTCCCTCACCAATAATTCCCTCACAGAACTATAGGGTATACACAACTTTCCATCTTTATACAAAAATCCATCAATCATGTAATACCCCTCAAATATCTTTCCCCTAGAACATTTCTCAACAACTGCTTTCAAATATTCATCATGCATGTATTGTTCCTTTAGTAATTCAAATCCAAGCAGTTTTGATTGTAGAGAAGTGATAAGTACATACTTGTGTGACAAAGGGCCAGCTACCATATTCAAGTTACCTTTTTTGTACTTAATCACATATGCAAAACTCTCTAGAAACTCCACCCATTTGGCTTGGTGTTTTGATAGATTTTGCTGACCCTTGAAATGTTTTAGTCATTCATGATCTGTATAGATAATAAATTCTTTTGGAAGTAGATAATGCTGCCATGTCATCATTGCCCTCACTAAGGAATAGAATTCCTTATCATATATTGAGTAGTTCAAAGTTGCACCACTCAACTTTTCACTAAAATAGGCAATAGGCCTCTTATCCTACATTAGCATAACACCAATTCTTATCCCTAAGGCATTACACTCTAATTCAAAAACTTTATCAAAATTAGGTAAAGTCAATACTGGAGCACTAGTAAGTATTACCTTTATCTCTTCAAAACTCTTTTGGGCTTTCTCACCCCAAATAAAAGGAACATTTTTCTTGGTTAGTTCAGTTAAATGACTGAAAATACTACTAAAGTTATGGATAAAGCGTCTATAGAATGAAGCTAGTCCATGGAAACTTCTTACCTCAATGGTTGATTTTGGTGTTGGCTATTCTCTAATAGCCTTTACTTTCTCCTCATTAACCTTGACACCAAAACCAGATACAATAAATCCCAAAAATATTACCTCAGTTTGGTAGAAGGAACACTTCTAGAGATTTGCAAACAACTGTTGCGCCCTCTAGACTGAAAATACCGCCTAAAGATGCTCCACAAGATTTTCTAGGCTTTTGTTGTATATCAAAATGTCATCAAAATAAACAACAAATTTACCTAGAAGCTTCTTCATTACATGATTCATTAATCTCATAAATGTACTAGGAGCATTACTCAAACCAAATGCCATAACCATCCATTCATATGGTCTATGGCATGTTTTAAAAGTGGTCTTCCACTCATCTCCTTCTCTCATCCGAATTTGATGATATTCGCTTTTAAGGTCCACCTTGGAGAACACCTGTGCACTATATAGTTCATCTAACATATCATCAGGTCTAGGAATAGAATACCTGTATTTGATGGTAATTTTTTTGATGGCTCGACTATCAATGCACATCCTCCAAGTACCATCCTTCTTAGGGACAAGAAGGGTTACCCTATTCTACTAGCTCATCCACATGACATTTCAATTCCTTAGCCTCTTCGGGTTTCATGCAATACGCAGTTTGGTTTGGTAAAACTGACTTAGGTAGGAAGTTAATGGCGTACTCTATACCTCTCAAAGGTGGTAAATCCTTTAGCAATTCATTTGTGAAAAGATCATTGTACTAATCTAATACCTGAGATGCCATAGGGGGTAGATGTTGACGTCCCTCCATCTCCAAGGCATACCTCATCTGCAATAAATATACTAGTCTCTCATCTATTATGGCCTCCTTTAACTCATACTATCCCCATAGTAAGGTCTTTTTCTTCCTAGTTTTATTGACCTGTCTTAGAACCTCTTGGACCTTTGAAGGTTTACTAATTTGTCTCTAAACCTCTTGGACCTTTGAAGGTGACATTAGGTTCAATATGATATGTTTATTCTCTTTTTAGAACACATAAGTATTTCTGAAGCCATCAAGTAAAACCTTCCTGTCATATAACTAAGGCTTACCAAGCAATATATAGGATGCATACATGGGAAGAATGTCACATACAATTTCATCATGATATTTATCGCATCTACTGAAAGGTAACCTAGCCCTTTAGGTAACATGGAGACTCCCCTGCTCACTTAGCCAATTTAATTTATAGAGTTTTGGATGTGGGGTAGTTACAAGTTTCAATTTTGATACTAATGATGCAGCTACTATGATGAGGATCATCTAGCACTTAAGAAGACAGAACCAAGGACTTAAGATCCATTACAAGGAATTGGAGGACCAATGACTCGAGCTAAAGTAAAGAGGATGAATGATGCTCTATAAGGACTTGTTATGGACCTACAAGCCAAGGAATCAAATTACATGAAAGGAGAACCAACACCTATTAATGTAATTCATGTTTCCATGGAAGAAAAGCAAGGATTTGAAATTCTAGAATAAGAAATATTATATATTGAACCGAAATAGGAAAGGGAATTTGCGAGTTTGTTGTTATATTTTTTTTTAGTATTTGTTTTAGTTTGTAATTTATATTATTTAGTTGCCTACTCGATTACAGGAGGATAAGGAAACAAATAGATTAGGTAACTTAGGTTTTCCATACTCTTGTATGACTTTATATAGGCTGTGTAAGGGCCGACTATGAATAACATCTTTAATATATGAAAAACACATTTTTTGAGAGTAAAATGAAAACCACTTTTTGTTTTTTTGCAAAAGAACTTTTTCATAGAATTCTTAACCGAATTACTAGGAATACCTATTGATAACTTAGGTTACAATCAACGGGTTTGATTGGGGTCTAGTTATGCATTGCTTATTTAAGATGATCCTTAGGGTAATTGAAACCAATTAGCATCGTTGGGGTTTTAGGTTTAATATACCTAGGGTTTCACGCATCATACCACATTAATACAACTACCGCTATCAATAATAATAGCACATAGATTACCTTGTCCTCTATAAGAGGTGTGAAACAAGTTTTCTCTTTACTCATCATTAATGGTAGGAAATGAAGTCAAAGTTTGGTGTAGTATATTCATAGAAAAATACAAATCACCTCCCTCCTGATTATTAGCTTCATTGATAAGTCCTCCATTCATAATAACATTTGACATGGTTGATGAATTGATTTGTTGAAATACAAAGACAATTCAAGGTAAGTGTAATATACCTCACGTTAAATGTACTACATAATAATCACTTCAACAATACTCACTTTGCACTTCAACACACACTTTCTTCACGGCACTCGCACAACCACAGTGCATCACTTCTTCAAACCACAATACACTACACTTCTACGTTATATACACACACACACTTCACTACGGTGCAACACCCTTCAACCAGAACACACTCTCTATGCCATACACACACATACACTCACCTTACCCACGATGCAATACACACACTTCCACTCCTAATTCACGGCGACAACAACAATGGAACAATTAATGAAGGCTTCTCCAAATGATAAGAAAACAATTCAAAAATAGTTAAAGTGTATGAAGATTAACAATACATAATAACTTCTTAAACTTAATGTTTGCTTTTGAATTCAAATTGTTTCCAAATCCTCTACGGCAAGAATAGCAATTTGGAAAATGCACTCCCAATTCTGAACTATTGCAAGGAAATAACAAGGCAACAATCAACAATACTTCAAATGATGGAATTTCAAATTCAAAGACTTCCCCTTCTTCTACTCATAACCCAATCACGGTAAGGATGCATGTTGATTTTGATACTTTACGATACTTCAATTAAATATTAAGCAAGAAATTCAAGGAACAACTCAACACAAGACTTCAAATTTTCTTCACATAATCCAATTTCGGTATTGAAGGATCAAGCACCCTAAATCCCAATTGTGATTCACAAAATTCCCTTCTCTAAACCTTGCTTTGATACCAAAAATATGATGTGCCTTGAATCCAATTGCATGAACACCAAGCCAATAGAAGAATCAACCTAACCAAACTCACAAAATGGCATGACACCAACAATCACGTGAACCCTAAATTTTGTGAATGAAATTGATCTAATGCTAAATTATGATGAGGATCAATTGCAATTACACAATATGTAAAGGATAACACTAAAATGAACCGAATTCCACTCAAATTGGAATCGAATCAAATCTAAAATTTGGAACATTAATTCACGTGAATAAGAACAAAGTAACATAACCAATTAAAACAAGATATGATGCACTAGATGTAATTGGAAGCAACTTAAGAAGAATTGATATAGCTCACAATACTCCTTAAGCCAACTCGCTATAATTTCAATTGAAATTGATAAGAGTGTATTGCGTGAAGATGGACTCCCTCACAGCAAGAAGAGGCTAAATTTCTCAAGTTCAAAAAGTCCCCTCTTAAATCTACTTAGCAAGTATTTATACTTACTCTAATTAGGGTAAAGTCAACAAAACAAAATTACAAATAAAACCAACAAGTGACCGGTTTTGAATCAACAAAAGACAATTACAAATAAACCCTCAAAATGGCTGGTTCTTTACTTCCATGGAGCAATTGTTGGACCGATTGATATAAGTCCACGAATGGCCCTCAATTGATCCTTAGTGAATTTTACTCATCGTCTTGTAAAAACGATAAATGTACCTACTGGAATGCACAACAATTATATAATGGAAAAGAAGATACCAAACAAACATCCTTAAAGTCTAATTGTTTAAAGAGGACCCTCATCGCCAAATTTTGTAATCCCTTGGCTCTTACTCTAGTGATAGGTCCGGTAGGTATATGATTCTTATCACTTTATAAACACTTATGTGTTCCAGAAAGAGGGCAAACGTATAGTGTTGAACCCCATGTCACCTTCTAAGGTATAAGAGGCACAGAGGTAGATAAATATGGTTGGGAAGAAGAAAACATTATTGGTGGGCTGGTATGAATTGGAGGAGGCCATCGCAGATGAGAGGCCATTGTATTTATTACAGATGAGGTATGCCCTAGAGATGGATAGGCGTAAGCATCTACCCTCTATGGTATCTCAGGTACTGGATGATTACAAAGATCTTTTTACAGATGAATTGTCAAAGAGATTACCGCCTCCAAGAGGTATTGAGCATGCCATTGACTTTCAGCTGGGATTTGTTTTACCAAATCGACCTATATACTATATGAATCCTAAGGAAGCTAAGGAATTGAAGCATTAGGTGGATGAATTGGTAGAACGGGGTTTTGTTAGGAAGGGTATCAATCCTTGTGCTGTTTTTACCCTTCTTATCCCTAAGAAGGATGACACTTGGAGGATGTGCATTCATAGCCGAGCCATCAACAAAATCACCATCAAATACAAGTATTCCATTCCTGGACTTGATGATATGTTAGATGAGTTGTATAGTGCATAGGTTTTCTCCAAGTTGGATCTTAAAAGCGGATATCACTAAATTCGGATGAGGGAAGGAGATAAGTGGAAGATTGCTTTTAAAACATACCATAGATTATATGAATGGATGGTCATGCCATTTGGTTTGACTAATGCCCCTAGTACTTTTATGAGACTGATGAATCATGTAATGAAGGAATTTCTGGGTAAATTTGTTGTTGTTTATTTTGATGACATTTTGATTTACAGTGACAACCTGGAAAATCATGTGGAGCATTTACAAGATGTGCTTTCAGTATTGAGGGAGTAACAATTATATGCTAATCTCCAGAAAGTGTTCTTTCTAAACTGAGGTAACATTTATGAGATTTATTATATCTGGTTCTGGTGCTAAGGTGGATGAGGAAAAAGTGTAGGCTATTAGGGATTGGCCAACACCAAAATCAGTTGCTGAGGTAAGAATTTTTATGGACTAGCTTCATTTTATAGACGATTTATCTATAACTTCAGTAGTATTGTCAGTACATTAACTGAATTGACAAAGAGAAATGTTCCTTTTGTTTAGGGTGAGAAGGCCCAAAAGAGTTTTGAGGAGATAAAAGTAAAACTTACTAGTGCTCCAGTATTGGTTTTACCTAATTTTGACAGAGTTTTTGAATTGGAGTGTGATGCCTTAAGGGTAGGGATTGGTGCTGTGTTGATTCAAGATAAAAAGCCCATTGCATATTTCAGTGAAATATTAAGTGGTGCACCTTTAAACTACTCAATATAGGAGTTCTATTCCTTAGTGAGGGTATTGATGACATGGCAACATTATCTATATAGATCATGAATCTTTGAAACATTTCAGAGGTTAGCAAAATCTATCAAAACGCCTAGCCAAATGGGTGGAGTTTCTAGAGAGTTTTTCATATGTGATTAAGTACAAGAAGGGAAACATGAATGTTGTAGTTGATGCCTTATCACGCAGGTATGTACTTATCACCTCTCTATAATCGAAGCTGATACAATTCCAAGAGCTAAGATACGAGCGCCAAAGAAAACAAAGTCAATCCGAGCTTTAGGTGGCAGTGCGGGGTCCAAAAAAAGGAGGACATAAGCATTGGGAGGACCCAAGGCGAAGTTCGGCCAGCCTTAAGCCGGCCTTGAATAAAGGATGGCCTAGTTAGCTCCAAGGCCGCCGGCTTTGGAGCCGGCCTAAATGATGTGCCTAAACACACTTAAAAGCACATCCAAAGGACTTAAGAAAAACTATCTCAAGTCAAGGCAAAATCGGATCAAAAAATGGCACTTTTCAAATGAACCCTAATGATGAAAGGATGAAATTCAAACAACCAATGATATAATCAGAATACTTCAATGAAAATGCCTTCTAACAACACTCTAATTTCATGTAATCCATGCAAATGAAGCCTCAATTTGACAAAGAAAAACCGTAACAAAACAATCCCTTTTCAATGGTGAAAATCACGTTATCAAGGAAATCCTTAAAGATGAATTGGATCAATATGATAATTCCTTCAAATAATCACAAGAATTCGTGATTAACAACAAGGATATCTGACCAAGAAATATCTCAATTCAACCTTAGATACGACACACTAGAGAAGAAAAAAAATCACAACAAAATGAAATTGATATAACTCACAATTTCAAGATGTTGCACTCGCCACAATTTCAACTTCTTGGGATTGAAATTGATAAGAGAATTTGGAATTAGGAAAACCCTAAGCCCTCTCACGAAATTTAAAGTGTTTTTTTGCAAAATAAGCCTCCTCAAACCCTCTCTTAAGCAAGTATTTATACTTGCTACTCTTAGGGTTAAAAAGTGCTCAAAATTACAAGTTTGCCACTTTTAAGGTGGCTAGCCCTAAATGAAAATTACAAGGAAATAAAAGTTTCCCAAAACCAAATACAACGAAAAATAGTTCATAAAAGTGTAAATATATGAAAGAAATGGTCTTCAAGATGCCGGTCTTCTATAGGATCCATCGGCCCAACTTATCGCCGGTTCAGGTCGGTCCATGGATAACCCACAATTTGAGTCTGAGGGAGTTTGTCCATTGCCCTATAGAATATGATAAGTGTGCCTGTTGGAAAACACAATACAAGAATAATAGAAAAGAGGTTAATATATAAATAATTCCGGGGTCGATCTGCTCAAAATGGGCCCTCAACGCTAAGATTTGAAATCCTTCAATTCTTGCCCTAATGATAGGTCTTATCGGATTTTTATTCCTATCATCTCCTCGGGCCTAAAAAAGATTTGTCCTCAAATCTAGTAGATCAAATGCAATTGAGACTTTTCTTCCTCCTAGCAAGTCACCTGAAGAAATATCTTTGCAGAATCCCAATATCTGAAATACTACAGGTGGTGATTGTCTTCTCTCCTCCATTTCCAGATGTATCTCTTCTGCGACACAAATAATGACCCATTATCCACTAAAGTTACCCCTGTATCAACCTGTTCCACTGAAACTGTTTCCTCTTTTTCTAACTCATCTGTATGCTGCCGATCCTCATGGTCTTCTGAATGGTTGGCCCAACTGCTTATTATCCTCTAAAACCTCTGAAGGTGAACATAACTGTCTCTGAACTGTCTGGCTCTCTGGTGGTCTGCTCGTCTGAGCTATGATCATCAGGATCCTCTGAAGGTTGGCACATCGATGTCTGACAAATTTTATGCTCTAAGGGTTGGCTCGTGTCACTAGAGCCCTCAAGAACCTTTGAAGGTTGGCATACTTGCGTCTGCACAATTTGGTCCTCCCAGTCTAGGTAATCATCTGCAGAACCCCTACCATCAAATGAAGGCATCTGTAGCTTTGCACACTCTGGTCCTCGAGGTGGTCTAAATTCCCTGTCCGGATATGGATTAAGCCCAAAATTATCATCTCTATCTTCCCTAAGAGCATGATAATCTCCCTTTACTCTAGGTGGTGCCATAAGGTTTACCACAGGTGGTGGTGGCAATGTCATCCTATCAATCCTTATTGCTAATGTAGCAACAAGTGTGGAAAGGTCCCGAAGTTGTTCATCTAGAGTTCTTCCATTTGTATTTCGACGACTTGGTCTGCTACCCACTTGGCTATTAGTGTCATTGCCAATGTACCCATTTGCACTATCATATGACATGTTTGTGGATGCGATTTATCTAAAGTACAAATGTAATCTCAAATAATTTGTAGCACACTCCCTTCACTTCACCACGTCACAGTAACAAGTTTGGATAACAACACACACACTTGTACACCCACGGTGCAACAAGTCACCAATGCAATAAATACTTTTTATCACTTCAAGTATATTAGAATAAGTGAAGCACAAATAAATACTTCTAAGTAGTTAAGAAATTAAATTCAACTCACAAGTGTTGAAGTAATAAGTTCAATTACTTTCACACTTTAATGTTTGTTTTTGGATTCAAATTCTACTACTTTAATTTTCCTTTATTGCCACGGTTTCACACCTACAATTGATCTTGATGTGCAGCACCTTTAATCCACATAAATCCACAAATTTACACCACCACACACACCTTCAATCACGGTGCACTCACTCGACCAATAACTCCACGGCAACAACACAAACAACAACAACAATTAAGATGTATCACTTCCACAGCAATAACAAGGTGAATATTGATTACAAGTAGTCTTCAACTTCCATGGCAAATAATGAAGACAAAAGATTAATAAGTAGCTTTCCCAAAATGAATTCCGAATCCCACTATAGGCAGCAACTTTCAATTTGAAATTCAAATAACTTCACTTATTGCAAGCCTTCCTCAATTGGTAATAATGAATTCAAATTCAAATAGCAATCATTAACTCCCACAACTTAATTGCATATGATTTGAATTCAAATAATTCCTTACTAACCAAACTTAATGTAATCTGCAAATTTTACTTCAGAAATTTAGAATTACACAATGGAATTCAAACAACAAACTTCACAACTCCTCACGCCACAAGCTACTTCACAACAACAATTGGTAAGTTTCATAATTTCAAAAAAAAAATTGCTAAAGTAACTTCACTTTGTACTTCTGCTCTTCCACATGAATTAGTGTCCACAAAGTGATATAATAAACTTCCCAAATCAACTCCAACAACCAGCAAATCAATTCCCAATCCAAAACAATTTCACAATATCAAACAACAACAACAACACAATTTCGGTTTTCACTTGATCAACCCTATTTGATGATCACTTCCACGAAATTGAATACAACCAATTCCCTTCTCTCAACAAGAGCTCTGATACCAAAAAGATGATGTGCCTAAAAACACTTAAAAGCACATCCAAAGGACTTAAGAAAAACTATCTCAAGTCAAGGCAAAATCGGATCCAAAAATGGCACTTTTCAAATGAACCCTAATGATGAAAGGATGAAATTCAATCAACCAATGATATAATCAGAATACTTCAATGAAAATGCCTTCTGACAACACTCTAATTTCATGTAATCCACGCAAATGAAGCCTCAATTTGACAAAGAAAAACCGTAACAAAACATTCCCTTTTCAATGGTGAAAATCACGTTATCAAGGAAATCCTTAAAGATGAATTGGATCAATATGATAATTCCTTCAAATAATCACAAGAATTCGTGAATAACAACAAGGATATCTGACCAAGAAATATCTCAATTCAACCTTAGATACGACACACTAGAGAAGAAAAAAAATCACAACAAAATGAAATTGATATAACTCACAATTTCAACTTCTTGGGATTGAAATTGTAAGAGAATTTGGAATTAGAAAAACCCTAAGCCCTCTCATGAAATGTGAAGTGTTTGTTCTACAAAATAAGCCTTCTCAAACCATCTCTTAAGCAAGTATTTATACTTGCTACTCCTAGGGTTAAAAAGTGCTCAAAATTACAAGTTTGCCACTTTTAAGGTGGCTAGCCCTAAATGAAAATTACAAGGAAATAAAAGTGTCCCAAAACCAAATACAACCAAAAATAGTTCATAAAAGTGTAAATATATAAAAGAAATGGTCTTCAAGATGCCGGTCTTCTATAGGATCCATCGGCCCAACTCATTGCCGATTCAGGTCGGTCTATGGATAACCCACAATTTAAGTCTGAGGGAGTTTATCCATTTCCCTATAGAATATAATAAGTGTGCCTGTTGGAAAACATAATACAAGAATAATAGAAAAGAGGTTAATATATAAATAATTCCGGGGTCGATCTGCTCAAAATGGGCCCTCAATGCCAAGATTTGAAATCCTTCAGTTCTTGCCCTAATGATAGGTCTTGTCGGATTTTTATTCCCATCACTAAATGAAGGCCGCTGGCCTTTGGCTGGCCTTGAATGGTTTCGCACAATTTTTTAGGATGATATAAATAGGTGTCCTTAGGGTTTTTCGAGGAGAATGTATTTTTTTGGTTGTAAGAAAAACACTTTTGAGTGTGTGAATCCTCTGTGGAGATTCTTGAATATTGAGAATTTGATTTCACTTTATTCTTGTTGTTTTTATCAAATTCTTAGTTCATATAGAATTTGTGGTGAGCATCGTTACTAAATTCTTGGAATTCTTTAACCATAGTGATTGATTTATAGAACGTGGTCTCTATCGTTCTATGATTTGATTGCAAATCAGTTTAATTTTATCAATCTTGGCATCTATAGATTGATAATTTTATCCATATCTTTGATTTTATCCGTTAGTACCAAAATCGAGAAAACCCTAAAAATTTGTGACATTTGATTGTTATTGACGATTTGGTTTGTGTGAAGGAATTCGAATCCGTTTTCGAATCATTTGGTTTCAAAGCATATCTGAATCTTGCATCAGAAGCTGCTTGGATTTGAATTGATGAAGGAATGATATTTGTATGATGAATTTCTGAAAGTAATAATTGAGAAATGTTCTGGGGGAAAGATATTTGAGGAGTATTATATGATTGATGGCTTTTTGTATAAGGTTGGAAAATTGTGTATACCCTATGGGTTTATTAGAGAATTGTTAGTGAGGGAAGCTTATGCTGGAGGGTTATTTGTTCATTTTGGTGAAAAGAGGATTCTGGCTTTATTGAAAGAGCATTTTTATTGGAGGGGTATGATAAAGGATGTTTATAAGGTACTGGAAAGGTATGGGGTCTATAAGAGGGCAAAAGGAAAGAAAGGAGTTCAGGGTGAATATATGCCTTTGCTTATAACTACCCAACCCTAGAATGATATTAACATGGATTTTATTTTAGGTCTACCCAAGACATAAAGAGGAAAGGATTTTATTATGGTTGTTGTTGATCGCTTCAGCAAAATGTCCCATTTTGTGCCTTGCCACAAAATGGATGATCTACTCTTTATAGCTAACCTTCTTGTGTAGGAAATTATAAAACTACATGGTGTTCCACACAACATAGTCTCTGATAGAGACACTAAGTTTCTTAACTTTTTTTGGAAGACACTATGGAGAAGACTTGGTGCTAAACTCATGTATAGTACCTTTTGCCATCCACAGACAGATGGCCAAACAGAGGTTGTTAATCATACTCTTGGTACCTTACTAAGAGTAATGGTTGGTAAGAATCTTATTGATTAGGACTTGTGTCTCCCTATTGTTGAGTTCGCTTACAATAGGTCTACTCATAGTTTAACTAGTAAGTCTCCCTTTGAAGTCGTGTATAGCTATAATCCTACTCTTCCATTAGATTTCATAGCCAATCCGACAACAAAGGAAGAAAGCTTGAGTGGAGTAGAACAAGCTTAGGAGATTAAAAAACTTCACTAAAGGACAACTAAACATCTTTAGAAAATATAGGAACAGTAGAAGTTTCAAGGTAACAAAAAACAGGAAAACTAGAATTTGTAATCCTGGTGATCTAGTTTGGAATAATCTCAATAAAGGTAGGTTTCCTCACACAAAGTCACAAAAGCTTTCACCTAGAGCAGATGCACCTTTCAAAGTTGTCAGATGCATTAATAATAATGCATACAAGATAAAACTACCGGTTCAAAAGGGTAAAAATTGCTTGAACCCTAGTGAAGATGCAATAAGATCCAAATACTCAATGATGCAATTATAATTCCACAAGGATAATTTCTTCCAACATAACACTAATCACCCGTAAATCCATGTGAATAATACACAAGAACAACAAATTTTCAACTCTAAGATCCCCTTTTCACCGAATACAAATCACAGTTCAAAATTAATTATAATTGATAGTAAACAACAAATGCTCAATACCAATTAACTAGGAAATAACAACTTGATTACAAATGTAATCAAATGATACCAAGAAGATTTCAATCTAACCCTAGATATGACTCACTAGAGATGAAATAAAACACAACAACAAGAGATTGATATTACTCACAATTTCAAGTGTTGCACTCGCCACAATTTCAACTCTTGGGATTGAAATTGATAAGAGTCTAATGACAATTAGGAGAACCCTAATCCTCATGAAAAAGTGTATGTCAAATCTGAAAAAATAGCCTCCTCAAACCCTACTTTAAGCAAGTATTTATACTTGCTCCCCTTAGGGTTAGAAAATGCACAAAATTACAACTAAGTCACTTTTAGGGTGGCTGGTCCTAAATGAAAATTATAGTCAAAATGAAAGTGTCCCAAAAGAAAATATAACATAAAATAGTTCATAGAACAATTACAAGGTACAAAATATTATAAATCTTCATGAGCCAATGCTTTGAAATGAAAACAATCGCAATGGGCCTTTGAATGAAAAATCTGATGATGTCCCGTGGCCATCAACCAGTGCAAGACATGTTGGCATCTTATGGAGAATTATTATTGTACCTGTAAGATTATTTCTCAAATACTTATTAGATAAAGAAATGAAGTAAAATATGAGCGATTTGGATGATGATCCAAATCTAGTTCTAAAAGCATTGACGGTGTCGGAAAATTTCCCATCACATTCATGCAGACCTATCAGATTTGAGGGAAAATCTTCCATAGGCCCAAGGAGATGATAGGAATCATACACCTACAGGACCCATAACCAGAGTGAGAGCCAAAGGATTACAAAATTTAGCAATGATGGTCCTCTTTGAACAATTAGATCCCAAAGACATTCATTTAGTGTCTTCATTTACATTATATAATTGTTTTGCATTTCATCAAGTACATTTGTTGGTATTATAGGATGGCGAACCAACACACTAATGCATGGTGTGTGAGCTATTCTTAGACCTACAAAAGCAAGAGAAACTGGCCTTACATTACTTGCATTTCACATGGAGAAACTGGCTATACATCACTTACAATTCACATAGATAAACCGGTTGCTAAATGCTCTAAGAGGATCGGTTTAAGCATCATTTTGTATTGTTGAATTTTCCTTATTTAGAATAGGTATAAATACTTGTTATTTAGGGTTTTTAGACAACACTTTTCAAATTAAAGTTACATGTTTATGTAATGAGTGGTCCTCCCCATTTTCATGTCTAACTCTTATCAATTTCTACCATAGAGATTGTGGCGAGTTTGCTTATGATTATTGTGTGTAATATCAATAATTCACAAGCCCTTTTCAAATTGTTACTAGTGATTAATATTTGGTAAGTAATTGGATCAACATTTTCTCCTCCATTTTCACACAATTTAGGGGTCATTTTTCTAGCTAGGGTTCACGCCATTGATTGGAATTATTGTTTCTTCTATCTTTGGTATATATTGTAATTGCCACTGAAGCACATTAAGTTAATATTACATTCATCTAAAAAAGGCTACTTAAAATAAAAATAAAAATACCTATTCAAATTGTCTTCTTCCTCACTCACTCATTTACCATCACCTTGAAGATTCTCACCACTATTTAGATTGTACCAAGGTAAAACCAAAATGGTGCCTATGAAAAGGGTAAATTGTAAGGGCTAAGCTATATAGCTTAGTGAGATCCTAGCTCAAAACCACCTTTCATGTAAGACAAGCAAGTTGACATTTTTAATGCATGAATGCATGAGCAATCATATGCCAATCATCACATGTAGTTAGCTAGAAACTACATGAGGTCTAAGGATATTTTCGACCAATAAGCCCCTCCTTTAACCTTAGGTTGAGGATTATTTAAAAATTCCATCAAAGTTTCGGCTACTGATTTCATTACACTTGCATGCATCCTTGGCTACATAAATCAGAGCCACGCTCTATATATCAATAGTTATGCTAGAAGAATGATCTTCTAAGCAAGGACCCGAGACAAACCAAAAGAAAATAATGCTTTCCCTACCCGCACACCTATAGATACATGAGCCTAAAACAGAATAATGAACACAAATTCATGATGATCCTCCAGTCATTTTTTTATTGTTAGAATAGGACACTTCCTCGGGACATCCTTTGATTATCTATGTAACTATGATGGGATGTATGAAAATATGCAACAAGATGCTATGCATGATCCATTTCAAAATAAGTATTTTGATATGCTCAACATAAGTTAGGAGGTGACCAAAAAATTTGTAGACACTCCATCAACTACAAAAGTAACCATGAATACAAGCAACTTTACTTTCTTTTCCTTTAAGCCTTAGCAAGCAAATAATCAAACAAATCAAACACACACATGAGTTCATTAGTATTTAACTTTAGGTGCTACTAAAATTACAAGCACAAATCAAGTGGGAATCATTGTTGGTACTCACCTTGCCATTCTTTTTCAAGGATCATAGTAATCCTCGGGTAAAACTTGGCAATCTTTTGAAAAACCTATATAAACATGGAGAAATATTTATACATATAAGAAATAACTGCCTTTAAGATAAACTAATCTAGTATCTTGTAGCTAACCCCATATTTTATTAAATTCTTTTAATGTTAAGTCCTTCGTTTAGGGAATCGGTCCATTGTTAAGGTTCGTGCTTAGGTCTTCGTTCGGGTAAAGTCATGTTCTTAACATAATATGGCAAATATGTGTCCAAAGCATATGTCAAGAGCAAGTCCATGAATATATGTCCATAAAATGTAAAAAATTTGCAAAAATGTGTCCATAGATGTCTAATAGATCATAGATAGTCATAAGTCCTCATGATTTGAAGATAAGGCATTAATATCTTTTCTTTCTTTTTTTTTTTGAATTTTTATGTTCATTAGGATTTTGAAATATGTATAATTATTAGAAAAATATTCCAAATGAAAAATAAATAAGATGATCTTACAAAGATGAAGTTTGTTTGATGTGGAATTGCGATTAGAATCTACAACTATTATATATAAGTAGCATTTGTGTATGTATGATGAATATGTTATGGAAAATGATTTGGGTAAATTGGGATTACCTTACTTTGATGAAAATTCCTAAAGTAAAGTACCTAAAAATAGAAAACAAGTTAAGTTAGTAACTTCCTTAAGGATGTATAAAGATAGCTCAACCTTCCTGGAAGTTACTTACTATGGATTTAAAAATTGGTTGTCCAAAACTATGATTGTCTTTGGGGATGCAAGGGGGGTTATTTTTGGGTGAAATGTTTTGATCTTGTTGGGGAATATGAGGTGTTCTTTGTGGAAATTTGGTGGAAAATTTTCAGAGGAAATGAGCAGCAAATGGCATGTGAAAAGAGGGGTTGCTTATAGGGGTAAATTTCTTTTTACTTCCCTTTTTATACTAGTTAAGTTTTATTATTTCAAAAATTAATTTGAGTTCTGATTTAGCACACTTAAGGGGACATGATTAGATAAGTTTCAAAGTTATAATTAGCCTAAGGTCTTATAGGATAAGTTAGTGATAGGAATCAAACCTTTGGATCCAGCATTGGGAAGCCTACTTGAACTAAATGGAACCCAAACATTCACATTTTATCTTTACTTATTTTATAGTAATTGTTTTTACATTTTAGCTGGTACATTTTTGTCGGTTTGTTTTTACAAGAAGAAGATCAAGCATAATAGCAATTGGTTTGTGAATGGATCATGATCCATTATGAACCAAATTGAACCTTCAAAGACAAGAGGAACTGACTTTCATTTCATTTACAGTTCACTTGGGAAAAACTGGCTATCTTCACTTCTCTTTTATGTGGAGAATCAACTATTTGGCATTGTTATAATTTTCTTGTTTCGAGTAGGGTATAAATACTTGCTAATGAGATTTTGTACGGGACTTTTTGAACAAAAATTTCAGATATTTGTTGCCATGGAAAGTTTGCTTTCACGCCCCCTACTCTTATCAAATTCTCCTAGAATTTGTGGTGAGTGGATTTTGATTGTGTTGTGCGTAAATCAACAACATCAAAATCAAACCTAATTCTAACTAGTGCGTAACACCTGGTAAGGAATTATATCCTTTTATCTATCTCTTGTTCATGCCAATTAGGTTCCAATTTTAATTTAAGGTTCACGCCCCAATTGATTAGAAATTGGCTCCTTGTTGTGTCATCCTATATATATATATATATATTACCAATCAACAATTGTTCTTCTCTCTTATTTAATGTCAAGTATTAGGGTTCATAAGGAATAAGGGTTTCACACCATTTTTATTACTTGTTGTTAAGTGAATCTTCAATTGCATTGTGAACTTGTAATTAGTCTTGAGCACATCAATTAGGGTAGTGATTGCATAAGATAAGATAAGGTTGAGGTGGTAAAATTACATGGAGTTGACCTAGTCAATAGGGGGTAGCAAATTCTAGTAGCTTCTAGGTAGTTTCTTGGGCTGATTTTTTATTTATTCTTAGCTTAGTCGTCACAAATTTTGGGCTAATTTTGATTAGCTTAGAATTAGGTAAGATGGTCTCAAACATGGGGTGAAACAATGTTAAGTAACAAGGTATTTTAGGGGGATGAAATTTAGATGTAATGTTTCTTTTATTTATAAGATTCTAAAACTCAACATTTTCCATGATATCTCTAGGTCCTTAACCCATTTTAATCAAGTTAATTTAGGATATTTTAGATTAAATTAAATTAGGATAGCAAAGGGCGAATTGAATGGTGTCAAGCTAGATGGGTTTTCATGGTGATGCTTCAAGTGAACAAAGGCTCCCAATTTATTTTTTTGAGGTCTCATCTCTTCGAATTTAGCCAAGCCTTTTTACTGGGTAATCAAGGTATATCTAAGGTATAATAAGGTAAAATTTGGGTAAGATTTATTTTCTATAGGATAAGATAGATTAAGATAAGTAAACCTTGGCAAAAACTGGAAAAATCATATGTTTAGTGCATTTTATTGGGATCCGATTTTCATATGTCCACTTTTAAATTATTTTATGAATTTTTCCTAGGTTAGACAAGATAAAATAGGGTAGGATTGAGATAAGATCAGGTGTAATAATTGAGATCTTGACAAGATAAGATATGATAAGATAAGAGTTGAATTTTCAAAGCTTGGAGGAGAAGTTTGACTTCTCTTGGTGGTATCTTGGAGAAGGGGATGTAGTTAGTGGGGTTTTGTCAAGATTTTTTGATATTGTGTGTATTATTGAGTAAGATGTAATAATGAATTAGGAAAATTTTGGTTAAAATAGATTAAGATTTGGGCATGGTTTCAAGCTTAACCACTTAGAAAGCTTTTAATGCAAGTTTAAGGGACTTTCGATTTCGATTTGGTTTTACAATTTGATTTGTATTTGTTTTTGCTGATCTATGTTCTAGGCTATTAATCCTAATGATTGGGATTAGATTAGGATAGATTTGGAAAGGATTAGACTTAAGTCATTGCAAGTCTTTTTGAGTTATTTAATTATTTATCGAAAGTTGACTCAAGTAAAATTGGAGTGGACTTTAGTCAACTAAATATGAGTTTTTGAATCAAATACTTAAGGAATGTTTGGGGCTAGGTGCTGGTTTTATAGATGAAATTTGATAAATTTCGAATTTAATTTACTGGGTAAAATATCGAGAATAAGATTGAACTCTCAAATAGGGAGTTTAGTGGAAATTAGTATAGTTGACGGTTTTCAACTAAACTTTTATTAAGTCAAATCCATCAGTTCTATTTGAAAAGGACATCATGTGAATCCTTGGTATTTTATTTATCAAGTCTTTTCTAAGTCAACCCGGGTTTTAGCTCTAAGGCTTTAAGTCTACTCAAGTGTTCTTGGGGATATCGAATGGAAAATGTATGTTAATGAGCTGAATTGAGTTAGTTGACTTTTGTTGACCTTTGCTTTAATTAAGTTGACTCAGGTCAACTTATGATATATCGGGTTATCTTTAATTTCTAAGCTAATCTTGGGTTCATTTGGAGCTATAATTTAAATGTATTTTCTTATTGTAACCTATTTGATAAAGTTTCTATTGAATGAAATTTTAGGGAGTTACACTCTCACCCCTTTAAAAAATTTTTGTCCTCAAAACTTGAATTCATACCTGAATCTTCAAATAAATGAAGGTAGTTGAGCCTTATTTAGTCTTGCAGTTCCCAAGTTGCTTCAGTTTGATCATGATGTCTCCATTGTAGCTTCACATAGTAGTTCTCTTTGGTCCTTAACTTCTAGATTTTGTGATCCTAAATTCTCATAGGATGTTCCTCATAAGTCAAATTCTCCTTTAATTCAATTGGCTTCAATTCTATGATCTAATCTAGATTGGAGACATATTTTCACAACACAGAAACATGAAATGCATTGTGTATAATGGATAAATTCAAGGTTAGTGTCAATCAATAAGCTAAATTTCAAATTCTTTCAAGAATTTCAAATGGTCCAATATATTTGGGACTCAACTTTCCTTGTGTCTTAACTCGATGTATGCTCTTGATTGGACTTATCTTTAGATAGACATGATCACCCATAATGAATTCTAAAGGCCTTCATTTTTCATCAGCCCAACTCTTTTGTCTATCTTAGGATTCTTTCATCTTTTGCTTAATAATAGCTATCTTTGCTATAGTTTCTTGCACAAGTTCAAGCCCCACAAAAATTTTCTCAATATCATCCTAATACAAGGGTGATGACATTTCCTACCATATAGTGCTTCGTATGGGGGCATGATGTGAAATACCATAGGGGGTGATTGTTTTCTCTCCTCCATTTCCAAGATGTATCTTATCTACAACACAAATAATGACCCATTATCCACTAAGGCCTCCCCTATATCAACCCATTCCACTGATATTGTTTCCTCCTTTTCTAACTCATATGTATAACGCTGACCCTCATGGCCTGTTAATGGTTAGTCCGACTGCTCACGCCCTCTGAACCTCTGAAGGTGAACACAACTGTCTCTGAATAGTCTGTCTCTCTGATGATAGGCTCATCTGACTCTAACCCTCAGAATTCTCCAATGGTTTACTCAACTGCTCATGAGCCTTTAGTACCTCTGAAGGTTGGCATGTCTGCTTCTGCATAATGTGGCCTTCTGAAGGTTGGTTTATGTGGTTGTGATTCTCAAGAATCTCTAATGGTCTACGGATCTGTTGTTGAACCTTTTGGACCTCTGAAGGCGACATCAGATTCAGAATAATACATTTTCCCTCCTTTTGGAATACATAAGTATTCTTGAAGCCATCATGTAAGACCCTTCTGTCATATAACTAAGGTCTACCAAGCAATATATAGGATGCACTCATAGGTAGAATATCATACTTGATTTCATCACAGTATTTATCCCCTACACTAAAGGGTATCCTAGCCTTTTGGGTCACACAAAGACCATCCTGATTGATGAGAAATTTTCCGGCACCACCTATACCTTCAAAACTGGATTTGGCTGATGGTCTAAATCACTTATATTTTTACTTTATATCTTTTATTCTAATAAATAATTGAGAACTAATCTTACAAGTACAATAATAATTCTCCATGGGATGCCAATATGTCCTACACTAGTTAATGGACACGGGACATCTTCAGATTTACAATTAAAGAACTATTGAGATTGTTTCTATTCCGAAGCATTGGCTCATGAAGACTTATGATATTTTTATACTTTGTAAATGTTCTATGGACTATTTTATGTAGTATTTTTCTTTTGGGACACTTTCATTTTTTATTGTAATGCCCATTTAGGACCGGCTACCTTAAAAGTGGCAAACTTGTAATTTTTGTTCATTTTCTAACCTTAGGAGTAACAAGTATAAATACTTGCTTATAGTAGGGTTTGAGGAGGCAAAAAATTTTCAGAATTATCTTCACATTTTTGAGAGAGGGCTTAGGGTTTCCAAGATCCAATTTCTCTTATGATTTCAATTTCCAAGAGTTGAAATTGTGGCAAGTGCAACAAAGGGCAATTGTGAGTAATATCAATTCCTTCTTTGTTGTGTTTCCTTTTCATCACTAGTGAGTCATATCTAAGGTTGATTTGGATGTTCTTGGTCAGATTTTTATTAGAATTGTGATCAAATATCATGTTATGAGATTGGTTGTTTTAGTATTTGATATCATCATCAATATTTGAATCATTTGTGACGTGAATGGTTACTGTTGGAAGAGGATAAAATCACGGCATTAGATTTGGTCTTCTTGGTGTAATTCACGTGGATTTCATTTGTATTTGTTGTTAGTTGGTGAAGATTAATCTTGTTGGATTGTTGATTGCATCTTTGGACCTTTGGATTTCATAAAAATTCCATTAGGGTTCACGCAATTTCTAGTCCAATTGAACCTGTTCATGAGTGTGAGTTGGGGTTTGTTTCTTTGATTCATTTGCATGTTCTTGGGCTTGGTTTTGAGCACATAACTGATCATTCAACCAATGTAATGTATAGGGTTTAGGATGCGGGGTAGTTACAAGTTTCAACTTCGATACTAATGATGCAGCTACAACATTAGTACAACTACCACTGTTAACAATAACTAACACACAAGTTTCCTTGTACCCTATATGAAGTATGGAATAAATTTTCTCTTTATCTATCATCAATGGTTAGAGAAGAAGTCAATACTTGATGTACCAAAGTAGTAGAAGTATACACATCATTTGACATGGTTGCTAACTAACTTCAACAAGTTAACAACACACTTCACTACATGCACCACAATAACACACCCTTACACACCCACGGTGCTCACACACATAACCAATACAAGAAATGCTTATTGTTACTTCAAGTAAAGTCAAGTGAAATAATTGAAGCACAAATAAATACTTCCAAGTAGTTATGAAATTAAATTCAACCAACAAGTGTTTAAGTAATGAGTTTAATTACTTTCACACTTTAATGTTTGTTTTTGAATTCAAATTCTACTACTCAAACCTTCCTTTCTTGTCAAGGTTTCACACTAATTAACTTCACAAAATTCAGCACCTCAACACATACATAAATACACAAGTTGACCACCACACAACTCCCCTTTTGCTCATGGTTCCACAATATTCACGCACCAACAACAATTGTCTATACAACACACAAAAAAACTATTGCCAAGTACACACACCCTTCACTAAATTTACAAAAACACAACTCTACACACACACCTCTACACACACACCTCTTTAAGTCACGGTGGACTTCCCCACATTTGGAAGTGTGTATTGTGTGGATGTGGGGAAGTCCACTGTGACTTGAAGAGGTGTGTGTGTAGAGTTGTGTTTTTGTAAATTTAGTGAAGGGTGTGTGTATTTGGCGTTGGTTTTTGTGTGTGTTGTATAGACAATTGTTGTTGGTGGCTTGAATATTGTGGAACCATGAGTGTAGCACACACACACACTTCCAAATATACAATCTTTCACCACTACAAAACACAATGCAAACCGTAACACACACATAAAAGGCATCAACAATTTAAATTTCAAATTCAAATTACTTCACTAATTGCAACCTTTCCACAATTGGTAAGAAGCAATTTTCAAATTCAAATGACCACACAATAACTTCTTCAACTTAATGTTTTTTTTGAAAATCAAATAATTTCCAAATTTTCCACGCAACTCAAATATGGAAATGTTCAATTACACTCCCTATTTTCGAAACAAACAAGCAAAGATTACACTTCTTCTTTCTTCACAAATTGAGATACTCCCCAATTCCGAATTTGGTTCAGGAAATGCACTACTTTCTTTCGTTCCCATCATGGTGAATTCAACAACAAAGGAGCTACAATAAGACCTCCACTTCTACTTCAACAAACAACAATTACAACTCTTCAACAACACAATAAAACAACTCAATTCTTCAATACACAATTTCGGATCAAAAGTGAAGAACCCTAATAGTCAATGAAGATCACGAATTCAACAAACACAAAATCCCTTCTCTTAACTTGTTCTTTGATACCAAATTATGATGTGCCTAAAAGGGAGTTTAAGCACATGCAATTGGAGCAATTTATAAACCTCAATGACTAGTCCAATTTCGATTTAAAACTCCAAGAATTGTGTGATTCCTATTGGAGTGCAAGTAGATCTGAATGCTATAACTTACAAATCAATAATCCACACTGATCAAATTCTTCAAAACAACACTAAACAAACTTGAATGCTACGTAAATTCAACAAAAACAATAAGAACCAATCCAAGATCCCTTTTCCCAACAAAGTAAACCACGGTTCAAATGAAGCAAATTTGATGCTTAGAACTAATGTCAAAACCAATCAATTTTATAACATGATAGAATGATTTCAAATGAACTCAAAACCTTCCAACATGGTCTTATTGCCCCCGTGTTAAAATGAGAAGAACACGGCATCCCAACATGGTTATGTTTTGACCATGTTGAGTTTAAAAGTCATGCCAAGAGACACACAACCTTCTAACATGGCAATGTTTCGACCACATTGAATTAAGAGAAACACGGCCTCCCAATACAGTCGTATTCTAATTATGTTGAAGCCAAACTCACCGAGAGATACATGACCTTTAACACGACCGTGTACTAGCCCGTGTTAGGTAACACAGCTTCCAACATGGTCATGTTAAGTGATGGACATGATCATTGTATATCAAATTATCTTTTAGTTAATTAAGTTCCACACAATTGTAGCAATTAGTATAACCTTAAATAACCTACTAGATTAAGAGGAATTAGGAGAAATATATTATGTTGGATTAGTACTAAGATTAATGTGTTGATGATTATACAGATGTCAACTAAGCTTAAGTTTGGGATAAGAAGTGCTTAAGGCTAGGATTTCAGGTATGTGTTTACTTTGTTTGTTGTATGTGATTGTTATGAAGCTATCTAATGAGCTATATGTAAAATAATGAAATGCTAAGATATAATGTGAATTATGTGGCATCATGAAGTAATATAGTGATATGTGAATGGAATGAGATATGTTGCTTGTGCTTAGCTCGGCTTAGGGGTCTGTAGTGCAAGATCCCTAGGGGGTACCTCAATGATCGGTATGCCGTGTTGCCCCTAGTAAAGCCATGTATCGAAATGATTTGAGGTAGATTAGGGTTGGATAGGGCCCATAGAGGCAGTTCCCATTAGGATAAATGTTATGTGTATTGGGGTCATGAGTACCTCTATGTGTGATAATTCATTTTGGTATTGATGTATGAACTGAATTGTGAATGAGTTGTGGATAAATGTTGCATATAGGCATATGATATTAATGTAGTGTGTCACTCGCCTTCCTATATCTTTTTTATTTATAGGCAAAAATGATGAACAACTAGAGTATGATGAAAATGGGAACTTGGTGGGACATTACATAGATGAGATGGGAAGAGAACACTATTTCTATGTGGAAGAAGAGTGACAAGAATTATGAACATTTGTAAATGGATGTTTTATGGTTAAATTAAAGTTATAGAGACAAATTACAGCTTGAGATTTTACTGTTAATCAATGACTTTGATTATTATTATAGTAGTATGATGGATAATGTATATGAGCAGGTTTTGAAGTATGATGGAGTTTTAAAGCCTTAATGTGTCGCTTGGTTGCAGTGACACGTGGCGAGTTGTGATGCTCTAGGTTTTAGGGCGTTACAGCTTGTATGGTTCGCTTAGATTATCCATCTGTTTGTGGGTGATATGCTATACTAAAATGTAACTTTATCCCCATAGCTTGTTGTAAGCTCATTTAGAATTTAGACACAAAATGAGGATCCCTATTTAAAACAATGCTCACAGGTACACCATGAAGTCTAACAATCTCACGAATGTATATTCATGTTAGTTTCTCCAATGAATAAGTTTTATTGATCGGAAGGAAGTGAGTAGATTTAGTAATCCGATCTATGATTACCTAAATAGTATCATATCGATTCGAAGTCCTAGGTAATCCACTTACGAAATCCATGGTGATCTGATCCCATTTCCATTCAAGGATAGGTAAGGGTTGTAATAATCCTTCGGGTCTTTGATGTTTGGCCTTAATTTGCTGACAAGTTCCACATTGAGCCACATACTTGGCTATATCTCTTTTCATCCCTTCCCACTAAAAATTTCTTTTCATGTCCTGATACATCTTGGTTCCTTAAGGATGTATAGTGAAGCCAATTGATGTGCCTCTTGCTTCATTTCTTTTCTTATTTCTATATCATCAAGCACACATAACCTTCCCTTTGTCTCAAGGACCCATCATAATTGATGGGAATCAACCTTGTGGTTCCAACAGTAGGGAAACCTAACTTGGATGCATGAGCCCAGAAATCCACATATAGCCACATTTATCTAATAATGTTTTATTTTTCACTTTAGCAGGTACATTTATCAGTGTTATAGGTTAACCAAATAACATGCACTAAGGATCAAATTGTGGGATATTCTTGGAGTTACATCCAACGGCCCACAAATTGTTCAATTGAAATAAATAACTGGCCACTTAAAGACCATTTGTGTTTGTAATTGTTGCTTATGGGAACTGGCCATTTTATTTTGTACTTGTATTTTGTGTCTTGGAAAACTGGCCACTCAAGTGGCATCCTTGTAATTTTGTGGTATTTTTACCCTAATTGGAGAAACTATAAATACTTGCTTAGTAGGGTTTTTGAAGAGCTTTTTGAAAATTGAGAAAATCATACACTTTGTGCTGTGAGGGTTTATCCTTTGCATACAAAGATCTCTTATCAATTTCTTAGTAAAATTGTAGCAAGAATCAACTAGAGTAGATTGTAAGTCATATCAATCTTATTCTTGTTGTTTTATGAATTGTGTTTAGTGAGTAATATCTAAGTACAATTTGTTAGTTACTTGTTCTTATCACATGAATTAGGGTTCTTTATTTTCAAATTTGATCATTTCAAATTAGGATTGAATTTTAGTTCATTTCCGTGTTGTTCCATTGAAGCTTATGCACATGTTTTCTCTTTACATCAATTCAGTGTTCAAATTAGTGAATTGGACTTCAATTGTGAAGTAATTTGAACACGCCAATTGTTGTTGGAGTTGGTTGTTCACGCCACTTGATTTATGTGTTTGTTATCTAATTGGTTAAGCACATCATAATTTTTGGTATCAGAGCATAGGTTGTGAAGTAAGGTTTACATGGACTTCACTTGAAATTTAGGGTTCTTCAATTTTACTTCTTGATTCGAATTGTTGAAGTGGAATTGAAGTACTTAATTATGATTTTGTTATGTTATACTTGTTGATTATTGAAGTGGAAGTGGAGATCTTGTAGTAGTCCTTTTGCTCTTTATCTTGCCATGACTAGAAGGGAAAGTAAGGAGGTGTGTATCCTTGTGTATGTTTTAAAATTGGAGATACCTTCCTTGAGGCAAAAGAGAAGTGAATTTCTTGTTTATGGTTTTAGAATTGAGGATTGTCAAATTGCATTTCCAGATTTTCCTTGCGTGGAGAATAGGGAAATTATTTGAATTCAAATACATTCATTAAGTTTGAAGAGTTATTGTGTAGTATTGAGTTATTGTGTAGTATTGATTGGATGCAATTTGATTATTGGAATTGTTTCTTACCATTTGTGGAGAAGCTTCATTAAGAGTTGCATTTGAATTATTGTGCCATGATTGTGTTGTGAAGTGAGTGTATTGTAGATTGAAGAAGTGCTGCACCGTGAGTGTAAGTGTAAGTTGTGTTTGAAGCTTGCACCGTGGTTAAGGTATGTGTGTGTGGCAAAGTGAGTTTATGTTGTGAAGGGTGTAACATGGTGTGTTGTTTGTGTTGGGGGCGAGTGTGCTACACGTGGATTGTAAGTATGTGTATGTGCCGCAATTGAAAAGGAGTTGTAGTGGTTAAATTTGAATTTCAAAAAGCAAGCATTAAAGTGTGGAAGTTATTATATATTGATGCTTGAACACTTTGCTTAGTTGGAATTATTAACTTACTATTGGAGAAGTGTTATTATTATTTCTACTTGTTATAGCCGTAATTGAAGTGTAGAAGTGTGTGTGTTCAGTTGAGTGGAGTTTTGTGTTTACTTTTGTAGGTTATTTGGTTATTGTGTGGCGATTAAAGTTGGTTGTTGTGAAAGGGTCTACTACATTACTTTGAATTATCTTTATAATTCGACAAATCAAGTCCACAACTATGTTGAATGATAGTGTGAATGGGGGAATTGGCAATTAGGCTAATAGCTAAGTTGGTGGCGGATAAGGTCATTGGATTGCAAGTGGAAGAACTTTGGAGGAATAGCTTCAGGACCTTACCACCATTGTTTCTACGTTAGCAACAAGGATAGATAGGATAACGATGCCACAACCACCAGTGGAAAATCCTTAGGCACCATCACCTAGAGTAGCCTCTTAAAACATTCAAAGGGAGGGAGCAATAGGAGGAAATATAAGAAGGAGAGTGGAAGGAGATCATCATGCTCTTAGGGAGGAAAGAGATGATAATTTTGGGGGTAATCCATACCTGAACAAGGATTTCAGGCAACCTCGGGGATTAGAGTATGTGAAACTGCAGATGCCTTCATTTGGTGGCAGGGGCTTAACAAATGATTATCTAGATTGGGAAGATAAAGTTAAAGGTCTTTTCGAGTGTTATGAGATTGATGATAACACCAGGGTTCGTCTTACAGCTGTAGAGTTCATAGCTTATGCCGCCTTGTGGTGGAAAAATCTGGTGATCAGTAGGCAAAGGGATAGAGAGACTGAAATACACACTTGGAGAGACATAAAACGAGTTTTGAGGAAAAGGTTCATACCTTAGCATTACAAGCAGGAATTGTTTATACGTCTCTAGACACTGAGGTTAGGAGGAAAAATAGTGGATGATTACATACAGGAGTTTGAAACGTTGATGATTAGATGTGGATTAGTCGAGCCTCCTTAACTATCCCTAACATGCTTTGTGTCTAGGTTGAAACACGAGATTGCCTGTGTTGTTGAGATGCAAAGGTATAGTACACTTAATGAGGCTATACAATTAGCCTTGAAAGCGGAAAAGTAAAGGCAATCCAATCTATTCCAGGCCATTAGTAATAGGTCTAGTACTACTACTAAACCTAAGGGGGCAGATAGCCAGATGGTTGGACAAAAGGGAGTAGGTAAACATGCCAAGGCTGTAGACAAAGTTGTCCCTAGCACTGAAAAAGAGAAAAATGTTTCTAGGAAAGGCAAAGAGGTAGTTGGATCTAATTTTAAGTAGACAGTATTGAGGTCAACCAGTGAGAAGATGCACCAGATTAAATGTTTCAAATGCATGGGATTTGGACATATGGTTACACAGTGTCCCAATAAAAGGGTGATGACTGTTATAGAGGGCAACGAAGAAGATGATGAGGAAGAAATTGTCGAGCCTACAGATTTATCCATGGCTTTATAGGAGTATTATGATGATTAGAACGTTGTGACACATGGGGATAAAAAGTGTGAAAATTACTTACCTATTAATGTGTTGTGTAGGGTTATGACTTTATCTCCAGATGTCGAGGACATATAGAGGGAGAATCTGTTGCATAAAACTTATCGGATTCGAGGTAACCTATATGTACTTTTATTGATGGTTGTAGTTGCACCAATGTCATATCTATTGCATTAGTAGATAATTTACAACTAGCCACTAGCTTACATCTTAATCCTTATAAATTGCATTTGTTGGATGATCGAGGAAGTTCACATGTTACTGATGAGATCCATGATGAGAGTCAAGCCGGAAGAAGGAATGTGGATCCTCTTGAAGTGCCGCCAGGACCGATCACAAGAAGTCGAGCGAAACGACTCAAGGAAGCACTTAACGAGTTGATAATGGATGTCCATGAAGCCGGGAAGGATTAGGGCAATCATGAAGTTGGAACGGATTGGAACAACCATGGGAAGACCCTTGCTCTTATACAAGTCACACTGGACACGGGTTGAAGAGGGCGTGTACTTTCAAGGTACGGCCGTGTATGGAGTCAAGCAAATCCACAGACAGATACACGGCTAAAGTACACAGGCGTGTATGTTGCCAGAAGTTGCACAGAAAGATACACGGCCAAAGTACATGGGCGTGTATGTTGCCAGAAGTTGCACAGAAAAGTACACAGCCAAAGTATACGGTTGTGTATACGGCCGTGTATCCCCTGTCGGCCAGCTTGTTCTGTTTCGCGTTTTTATGTCACTTAACTAAACTATGTCGTTTTGGACTTGTTTTTACACGAATTGTAACCCTAGTATAAAAGATCCTAGGGTTTAGAACAACTAAGATATACATCTTTGAACGTTAAACACTTTTGAGAGGCACCTCTCTTGGTTCTTCAAGAACTAATTCGAACTTATCGGATTGATTTCCGTGGTGTTCATCCCGACTTATCAATTGGTCTTTCATCCCGATTGTGGCGTCTTCATTTTATACCAAGGTTCTTGTCTCGCTTATAGACAACGGGTCACGGTTTCCACTTTAGGTGTTTGGGCGTCTTAGGCAACGAATTTCCGAACGTATTAGTATTGGGTTTCGTCACGAGTTGGCGTGGTTCATATCAGTTTGGTATCAGAGCTTAGGTTTGTCAAAACATCAAGTTCGGTTGAGGAAGGTAATATCAAAAACCCTAACTCCAATCGTTCATATCCATTGTTAGCATTCAATTCCACAATATTAATTGTCTTTTGATAGTGTAGTATTTACTAGTCGATTGTAAAAAAAAAAAAAAAGAGTAAAAATCACGACCAAAAAAAAAAAGAAGGGAAAAGAAAAGAAAAGAGAAATGTGATCAAAAGCCAAAAACAGAGACAAAAAAAAAAAAATCGGATAGAAAAATAGAGGAAAATTTTACGAACCCTAGAGTTGGTTTTTGAATTCTACGGAAGGAAATTGGTGTAGTTCGGGTTAGTTCCAAGAGAATTGCGAAGAGGAAATTGGTGAGTGATATCATCGTTGTTTGTGAGAATACACGAGTGACTGTGTGATATCATCATTTAAGCGAAACACGTAAGGGAGTGTATCGTGAGGTTTAATTATATATACATTTGCGTCAGTACTAATCTTTTTTGCAGGAACTATGTCGAGGCAACATTCTCCGGAAGGTGAGAGGGGAAGGTTTGATGCTAGGTTAGTAATTGAGGCATTGAGGGGAGAAATGAAGAGGATGTTCCAAGAGGAATGGAACAAATTCATGAGACGGTAGAGCAAAGACTAGAGCAATCCATAAACGTATTCCAAGGGCGTAAGAGGGAGAGTCGTTCTAGGAGAGTACCGAGGGGTGGAGATGAAATGTCGGATGATGATTTTGATGAGCCTTCTGTCGGGAGTTATAGAGGATATAGTGGTCGGAATAGAGGAACTAGAGATTGGGAAGATAGAGGAGATAGGAATAGAGAAGATGATCAATTGAGTAGCATAAAGATGAAGATTCCTCCTTTCCAAGGGAAGAATGATCCCGAGGCGTACTTAGAATGGGAGAAAAAGGTGGAGATGGTATTTGATTGTCACAACTATAGTGGGAGAAAGAAAGTAAAACTTGTTCGGATTATGCTATAGTGTGGTGGGATCAACTAATGTTGAATAGGAGAAGGAGTGGCGAGCCACCTATTGAGTCTTGGGAAGAGATGAAAAGAGTGATGAGAAAGCGGTTTGTGCCTGCGTATTACTATCGTGAATTGCACAACAAGTTGCAAAGTCTGAGGCAGGGAAGCCGAAGTGTGGATGAGTATTTCAAGGAGATGGAAGTCACTATGATTAGGGCGAATGTAGAAGAGGATAGAGAGGCTACAATGGCTAGATTTCTTGTTGGGTTGAATAGAGAAATCCAAAATGTGGTTGAATTGCAGCATTATGTAGAATTGGAGGATATGGTTCACATGGTTATAAAGGTTGAGAACCAACACAAGAGGAAGGGTAGTAGTAATGTACGGTTGCAACAGGGTAGTGGTTCATCCACTTGGAAGACTAACCAATGGAAGAAAGAAGAAAAGCCTTTACCCACCAAACCAAAAGGGGAGCTGAGACAAGCGGGTTCTACTCCTGGTAATCAAGGTAACCCTGAATCTTCTACTTCTAGAAATCGTGACATTAGATGTTTTAAATGTCAAGGTAGAGGCCATATTAATGTCCAAATAGGCGTGTGATGATTTTGCGTGATGATGGAGAGTATGAGACTGAGGGGGATAGTGAAGAAGATGATATGCCTCCATTAGAGGATGCTAGTGATGATGAGGAGCCTGCAATGGGAAGGCTAGTGGCAGTAGTGAAGAGAGCTTTGAATGTGCAGGTGAAGGAAGAAGAGGAGGTGTAAAGGGAGAATATATTTCATACTAGATGTTATCTAGGAGATCACATTTGTAGTTTGATTATTGATGGGGGAAGTTGCACCAATGTAGTGAGTAATTTTATTGTTGAGAGGCTGGGGCTCAAAACTGTTAGACACCCTAGTCCATAAAAATTGCAGTGGTTGAATGATAGTGGTGAGACTAAGGTGAGTAAGCAAGCCTTGATTGGTTTTCGCATTGGTAGGTATGAGGATGAGGTGTTATGCGATGTAGTGCCAATGCAAGCATGTCATGTGTTGTTGGGGAGGCCATGGCAATTTGATAGGAAGGTTGTTCATGATGGCTTTTCTAACAAGTATACGCTTGTTCACCAAAGGAAAAGCTTTAATCTTAAACCTTTAACACCTAAACAAGTGTATGAGGATCAGTTGCAGCTATAACAGTCATTTGCAAAACACAAGGTGAGTGAAAAGCAGAGTGAGAGTGAGAGAGCAAAAGACAAGGAGCAGAAAAAGGAATATAAAAGTCAAGATCAAAAGGAAAAGGAGAGGAAGGCTGGAAAGAGTGTGAGAGGCCAAGTTGAAGGGGGATCAACTTTGGTGGTGAGTGAAAAGGAGAGGGCAGCCTTGCAAAAGGAGAGTTGTGTGGCAAGAGCGAGTGTAGTATGGAGAGCGTTAGTGATGAGGCAACCTATGTTGTTGCTGGTTTTTAAGGAAACATGTTTGACTACTAACGACTTATCTAACTCTTTGCCTAGTGCGGTTGTGTCTCTTGTGCAGGACTTTGAAGATGTCTTTCCTGAGGAGATTCCAAAGGGATTACCACCTGTTAGAGGTATTGAGCACCAAATTAACCTTGTACTCGGAGCTTTCGATTCCAAACAAGCCAACTTATAGGAGCAATCCGGAGGAGACAAAGGAACTCCAAAGGCAGGTCGATGAATTAATGGAGAAGGGGTACGTGAGAGAGAGCATGATTCCATGTGTAGTGCAGTGATTTTGGTGCTTAAGAAGGATGGGACATGGAGAATGTGTGTTGACTATCACGCCATCAACAACATCACGGTAAAGTATCGTCATCCCATTCCTCGCTTAGATGATATGTTAGATGAGTTACATGGATCTAGTGTCTTTTTTAAAATTGATCTGAAAAGTGGATATCACCAAATTAGAATGAAAGAAGGTGATGAATGGAAAACTGCGTTTAAGACAAAATATGGATTGTATGAGTGGTTAGTAATGCCTTTCGGGTTAACTAATGCACCTAGTACATTTATGAGACTTATGAACCATGTTTTGAGGACATTTATTAGAAAATTTGTGGTTGTCTATTTTGATGACATTCTTATTTACAGCAAAAGTTTGGAAGATCATATGTCACACTTGAGGGATGTTTTAGAAGTGCTCTGAAAGGAACAATTATATGCTAACCTCAAGAAGTGCACTTTTTGCACAGACAAACTTGTGTTTCTTGGTTTTGTTGTTAGTGCGCAGGGAATACAGGTTGATGAAGAAAAGGTTCGTGCGATCCAAGAATGGCCTAGTCCAACCAATGTAAGTAATGTGCGGAGTTTCCATGGACTAGCGAGTTTTTACAGGAGATTTGTGAAGGATTTCAGCACCATTGCAGCACCACTTACTGAGGTAATTAAGAAGAACGTAGGGTTCAGTTGGGGAGAGCAACAAGAGAAGGCCTTTCAGACGCTTAAAAATAAGTTGACTTAGGCACCATTACTTGCTTTACCTAACTTTACTAAAACGTTTGAAATTGAGTGTGATGCTTCAGGATTAGGTATTGGGGCAGTGCTTATGCAGGAAAGAAGACCGATTGCATTCTTTAGCGAGAAGCTAAGTGGGGCAACCTTGAATTACCCTACTTACGACAAGGAGCTATATACATTGGTTCGAGCCCTGGAGACGTGGCAACACTACCTTTGGCCAAAAGAGTTCGTGATCCACACTGATCATGAATCTTTGAAGTATTTGAAGGGGCAACACAAGTTGAACAAAAGACATGCTCGTTGGGTGGAATTCATCGAAACATTTCCATATGTCATCCACTATAAGCAAGGTAAAGAGAATGTAGTTGCTGATGCACTTTCTAGAAGGTATACTCTTATCTCTACTCTTAGTTCTAGACTTCTTGGTTTTGAGCACATTAAGGAGTTATATGCTGCTGATCGAGATTTTTATGAGGAGTATGTGCAATGTGAGAAGAGTGGGCATGGAAAATTTTATAAACATGACGGATTCTTGTTTAAGGAGAGTAAACTGTGCATTCCAATTTGTTCTCTAAGAGAATTACTTGTGAGAGAGTCTCATGGAGGAGGTTTAATGGGACACTTTGGAGTAGCTAAAACATTAGGGGTATTGTAGAAACACTTCTATTGGCCTCACATGAGACGAGATGTTGAGAGGATTTGTGAGCGATGTATCACATGTAAGCAATCGAAATCTAGAGTCCAACCTCAAGGGCTTTACACCCCACTTCCCATTCCTCATGAGCCTTGGGTAGATATTTCTATGGATTTTGTGTTAGGATTACCTAGGTCTAGACATGGTCGGGATTCTGTTTTTGTAGTTGTTGATAGGTTTTCTAAAATGGCACATTTCATTCCTTGTCACAAAACGGATGATGCTTGTAATATTGCTAATTTATTCTTAGGGAAGTTGTGCGATTGCATGGTATGCCTAGAACAATTGTATCAGATAGGGATGTTAAGTTCTTAAGCTACTTTTGGAAGACTTTGTGGGCTAAGTTAAGAACTAAGTTATTGTTTTCTACTACTTGTCATCCACAGACTGATGGTCAAACTGAGGTAGTGAATTGAACTTTGTCTACTTTGTTGAGGGCTGTAATTAAAAAGAATATTAAAAGTTGGGAGGATTGTTTGCCGCATGTTGAATTTGCTTATAACCGTACAGTGCATTCTGCTACTAAATTTTCTCCTTTCGAAATTGTGTATGGTTTTAATCCACTAACTCCTTTGGATTTATCACCTTTGCTTATTTCTGAGTATGTTAATTTAGATGGCAAGAAGAAGGCCGAATTTGTTCAACAGATCCATGAGAAGGCAAGGCTGAACATTGAACGACGAACAGAGCAGTATGTGAAACAAGCCAACAAGGGTCGTCGACAAGCTATTTTTGAACCTGGAGATTGGGTTTGGGTTCACATGCGCAAAGAGTGGTTTCCCATGCAGTGTCGATCTAAACTACTTCCTAGAGGCGATGGACCATTTCAAGTTCTTGAGCGCATCAACGACAATGCATACAAGATAGATTTGCCTGGTAAGTATCAAGTAAGTGCCACATTTAATGTTACTGATCTGAGTCCTTTTGATGTAGGTGACGATTTGAGGACAAATCCTTTTCAAGAGGAGGGGAATGATGAGATCCATGATGAGAGTCAAGCCGGAAGAAGGAATGTGGATCCTCTTGAAGTGCCGCCAGGACCGATCACAAGAAGTCGAGCGAAACAACTCAAGGAAGCACTTAACGGGTTGATAAAGGATGTCCATGAAGCCGGGAAGGATTGGGGCAATCATGAAGTTGGAACGGATTGGAACAACCATGGGAAGTCCCTTGCTCTTATACAAGTCACACCGGACACGGGTTGAAGAGGGCGTGTACTTTCAAGGCACGCCTTGTATGGAGTCAAGCAAATCCACAGACAGATACACGGCTAAAGTACACAGGCGTGTATGTTGCCAGAAGTTGCACAGAAAGATACACGGCCAAAGCACACAGGGCGTATATGTTGCCAGAGTTGCATAGAAAGATACACGGCCAAAGTACACGGGCGTGTATGTTGCCAGAAGTTGCACAGAAAAGTACATGGCCAAAGTACACGGTTGTGTACACGGCCGTGTATCCCCTATCGGCCAGCTTGTTCTGTTTCGCATTTTTATGTCACTTAACTAAACTATGTTGTTTTGGACTTGTTTTTACACGAATTGTAACCCTAGTATAAAAGCTCCTAGGGTTTAGAAACAACTAAGATATACATCTTTGAACATTAAACACTTTTGAGAGGCACCTCTCTTGGTTCTTCGAGAACTAATTCAAACTTATCGGATTGATTTCCATGGCGTTCATCCCGACTTATCAATTAGTCTTTCATCCCGATTGTGGCGTCTTCATTTTATACTAAGGTTCTTGTCTCGCTTATAGACAACGGGTCGTGGTTTTCACTTTAGGTGTTTGGGCTTCTTGGGCAATGAATTTCCGAATGTATTGGTATTGGGTTTCGTCACGAGTTGGCGTGGTTCGTATTAGTTACACAGAGGGCAAAGGTGTCATTTAGTGTAGGTGATAAATATAGTGATGAGATTATCTGTGTTGTACTTCCTATGTGCACCTTTCATATGTAATTGGGTAGACCGATGGTTATTTGATAGAAAGGTGTTACATGACGGGTTTAGAAACACTTGCATGTTTCAAAAGGATGGTACATGGATTGTCTTGACTCCTATGTCTCCGTCTAAGGTTCGCTCTTTCCAGGAATAGATTAGAAACACTTCTAGCTCTTCCAAACTTCTAACCAAAAAGCAAACACAAACACTGGGTTTCAGTCCAAGAGAAGACCCCTTAGATTTGAGAGCAAATCTTTTAGAGGCCCAAAGAGATGATGGGAATCAACCCTATGGTTCCAACAGTGGGGAAACTTAACTTGGATGCATGAGCCTAAAAATCCACATATGGCCACATTTTATCTAATAATGTTTTATTTTGCACTTTAGCAGGTACATGTATTGGTGTTACAGGTTGGCCAAATAACATGCACTAAGGATCAAATTGTAGGACATTCTTGGAGTCACATCCAACGACCTACAAATTGCTCAATTGAAATAAATAACCGGCCACTTAAAGATCATTTGTATTTGTAATTGTTTCTTATGGGAACCGGCTATTTTATTTTGTACTTGTATTTTGTGTCTTGGAAATCCGACCACTTAAGTGGCATCCTTGTAATGTTGTGGTATTTTTACCTTAACTGGAACAAGTATAAATACTTGTTTACTAGGGTTTTTGAAGAGCTTTTTGAAATTGAGAAAATCATACATTTGTGCCATGACGGTTTGTCCTTTGCATACAAAGATCTCTTATCAATTTCTTAGTGAAATTGTAGCGAGAATCAAGTAGAGTGGATTGTGAGTCATATCAATCTTACTCTTGTTGTTTTACAAATTGTGTTTAGTGAGTAATATCTAGGTACAATTTGCGGTTACTTGTTCTTATCACGTGAATTAGGGTTCTTTGTTTTCATATTTGATCATTTCAAATTGGGATTGAATTCTAGTTCATTTCCATGTTGTTCCATTGAAGTTTATACACTTGTTTGTTTGATAGGAATCAAAATCCGACGAGACCTATCTTTAGGGCAAGAGCCAAAGGATTTCAAATCTTGGCGATGAGGGCCCATTTTGAGCAAATCGACCTCGGAATTATTTGTTTACTAACCACTTTTATATTACTCATGTATTGTATATTCTAATAGGCACACTTATCAGGCTTTACAGGGCGATGGACAAACTCACTAAGACTAAGCTTGTGGGTTATCCATGGACCGACCTAAATCGGCGATGAGTTGGGCCGAAGAATCCTATTGTAGAACTAGCATGATGAAGACTATTTTCACTTGTAATTTATTTATTTGAATCATTTATGTTGTAAGTTTTTGGACACTTTTATTTGGTTATAATTGGTGTTTCTAGGATTGGCCACCCTAAAGTGGCATAGTTGTAATTTTGTGGACTAACCCTAAATGGAGCAAGTATAAATACTTGCTTAAGTAGGGTTTTGAGGAAACTTTTGATAATTTTCAAAAAAAAAAAAAAACACTTCACGTGTTGAGGGTTAGGGTTCCCTAATTCTAATTTGCTCTTATCAATTTCAATCCTAAAATTGAGATTGTGGCGAGTGGCTTCAAAGTGAATTGTGAGTAATATCAATTATCTTTGTTGCAATTTTTCCTTTTTATCACTAGTGAGTTATATCTAGGGTTAAATTGGACTGTTTTTAGTCAGATTTTGATTGCATTTGTAATTATCTATTATGTTATAAGATTGATTGGTTTTAGCACTTGTTATTACTATCAATTTTTGCTTCATTTTGTGACGTGAGTTGGTCATTGTTAGGAAGGAGGATCACGGTTTGATCTTGTTGTTTTTATGTAGTAATCTCATGGGAATTTAGTATATTTAGTGATTTCAATTGAGGAATTCATCATTTGTGAATTTTATTATCTCAGAATATAGCATTTGGATCATATTTGTGATTTAGGGTTCACGCAACTTTAGGACCTTGGAACTGGATTGATCTTGTCTTCTTAGGAATTGTAATTTAGTTTGATTGCATGTGCTTAAAACCCCTTTTAGGCACATCATCTTTTTGGTATCAGAGTTAATCACATTTGGATATTTAAGATTGAACACGTTAACATTTGAAGAATTGGTTCATAAACATTGAGGATTAGCACAATTGTTGACCTAGTTGATTGACATTGTCTAATTGTCTTTCAATCTTGGTTTTGGTGTGCTTAAACTTAGTTTGAGGCACATCATTGTTCCTTACATCAATTAAGTGTTCAAATTAGTGAATTGGACTTCAATTGTGAAGTAATTTGAACATGCCAATTGTTGTTGGAGTTGGTTGTTCACTCTACTTGATTGATGTGTTTACTATCCAATTAGTTAAGCACATCAGTAATAAACCCCAAAATCATTATATTTTCCTTTTTGTTTCTCTTGTTTGATCATCCGAATCACTGGGACTTTGTCTTATGCTTCCTTGACTCATTTTAGTAAAGTGGACTTAACAATCAAGTTAGCTATTTCAATGTTTAAATCATGCAAAACCAATTCCAAGTTCATATGTTAAAATTCCTTGATTAGTTCTTATTGTTCAATGAATACCGATGCAATTTCTATATGACTTTTACTGCTTAATGCATCAACAACTACATTTACCTTTCTTAGATAATAATTGATTCCCAAATCATAATCATTAATTAATTCCAACCATAGTCTTTACCTCATGTTCAATTCCTTTTCTGTGAATAGATACTTGAGGCTCTTATGGTCAGTGTAAATCTCACATCTCTAGCTATACAAGTAGTGTCTCCATATTTTGAGAGCAAACACTATAGCAGCTAGTTCTAAATCATGTATAGGATAATTTTCTTCATGAGGTCTCAACTATCGTGAAGTATATGTTATAACCTGTTGATTCTACATTTGAACACATCCTAATCCATTGCGTGATGCATCACTATGACTATAAAAGGATCATTGCTATTAGGTATAGTTAACATAGAGGCAGTAACCAAACATTGCTTCAATTCTTGAAATGATACATCACAAATGATTCTATAATCAAATAATTCCAGTTTCTAGGAGGTAATCAATGATAATTGAATCCAACAATCAAATGAACGAACAATAACACAAAATAAACCCTAAAACTTTACCGGATATGACGCACCAGCAAAAGAGTAGTCCTAGTACGAATTTGTTGATATGACACGCAACAATCTAATATTGTCATTCGCTACAATCCCACGCATTGATAAGAGTAAAATGATGAAGATCAAACTTCAATATGCAATTTCTCAAATGTTCAAAAGTCCTCCACTCCTTACATTATAACATATAGATAGTAAAAGAAAACAAAATGCAAAAGTCACAAGATTTAAACCGGTTTCACTTGCATAAGTTGCCGACTTTGGAATGAAGGCCGCTGGCCTAGATGGTCAGCTTAGATTCCAAAGCCACTAGCTTTAGAGACTTAAGCTACTGGCCTTGGAGGCCAGCTTATCATCTAAGCTGCAGACCTTTGAGGCCGGTTCAAAAGGAGTACAATGCCGGCTTAGATGAGTTCTTCATTGGTCTGTGTGATTTGAATCTTCCATTGAATGACTTTGTAAGAGACGTGATTTGATTCCCATCATCTCCTCGGACCTGTGGAAGATTTGTCCTCAAATTTGATGGTTCCTTTGTTTTAAGTGAAAATGCCTGAAAGTCACTTAGGTTGAAAACCTTGGTCTACCTGTGTTTCTTGTCCTGACATCACGGCTGTCCAGAAAACTTTTGAATTTCCTATGGTTGTTCCACTTTGTTCAGTTCATCTTCCAGTGTCTTTTGCCCTACTAATAAAAACTTTCTTTCAGTTGTTTTATTGATCTACTCCTAGGCTTCATGCACCTCAGTTTGTGACGTAGGACTTAAAACAACCTGTTTACCATCCTTCTGAAACACATAGGTATTTCTAAACTCTTCATGTAGCACTTGCCTATCAAATAACCATGGCTTACCTAGTGATGTATCTGATGCACACATTGGGAGAACATCGCAATCAACTACATCCTAGTACTTTTTCCTTATGCTGATTGGAACCTTAACCCTTTAAGGAACATGTAGACTATCTCGTTCACTCAACCAATGTAATTCATAAGGCCTATGATGAAGTATAGTGACTAGTTGCAGTTTATTCACTAATGTAGCTACTATACATTAGTGTAACTACCACCATCAATAAGAAGGGTATAAAGATTACCTTGGACCCTACAGGGAATATGGAATAGGTTTTCCCTTTGCATGTCCTTAATATCTGGAGATGTAGTCATTACCCTACACAATACGTTAATGGCCAACTATTGATCATTGCCCTTGTCCTCATGTACCTTAGCATCTGGATCTTCATAATATTCCTTTAGCATTGTTGATAAATCTATTGGCTCAAGTACCTCTTTCTTATCATCTTTACTTTCCACTTCCATTGCAGTCATCACCCTTTTGTTGGTACACTAAGCAGCCATGTGTCTAAAGTCCATGCATTTGAAGCATTGGGTTTGACAAATCTTTCTACTTGATGACCTTGGCATTATTTGTCTGATATCAACCCCAGCAACTGCTTTACCTTTTCTAGAACTTTCCCTCTCCCTATTAGTAATAGTTGCATTTGCTTCCACAGCCTTATCAATTCCTCCCTTTTCAACCTGCTAACTATTTAACCCATATAGCTAAGTATTGGATCCATACCTATTACTTGATACTTTGTATAGATTAGAGCACCTCTACCTCTCAACTTTTAAAGACAACTGGATGGCCTCATCAAGTCTGTCATACTGTTGCAGCTCCACTATATAGGTAATTTCATATTTTAGCCCTAACACAAATCGTGCCACGGTCTACTTAGGATGTTCAATGGTTCTAGAACGAATCTTGAGCACCTCAAATTCTTAGACATATTCGTCCATAATTTTACATCCCTATCTCACTGTTTGCAGATGCATGAATAGCTCCTGTCTATAATGTTTTGGAACAAATCTCTTCATCAGCACCCTTTTCATTTCCTACTAAGTATGAATCATAGCATCACCATCTCTCCTCCTGTTAGCCATAAGGTTCTTCCACCACAAGGTGTCATAACCTATAAACTCAACCACTACTAGAAGAACTCGTATATGATCATTAATCTCATAACACTCGAAGAGTCCTTTTACCTTATCCTCCCAATCAAGGTAATCCTTTGCAGACCCCCTTCTAGCAAATGAAGGCATATGCAATTTTACATACTCCAAACCCTTAAGTGGTCTGAACTCATGGTTAGGATAAAGTTCATCCTTAAAGTTATCATCCCTCTCCTCTTTGTAAGCATAATACTTTCTTCCAACCTGTTTTCCCTTGTTTCCTCCTAAAGCTCCTTCTTTACCTACAGCATTAAGGGCTACCCTAGGTGGGGATGCTTGAAGATTTTCCACTAGTTGTTGGGTTAAGGTCATCTGATCGACCCTCGTTGCTAGATTAGCAACAATAGTAGTCAGGTCCTGTAACTGCTCTTCTACAGTTCTTCTTCTACCTATAGCACCACGGCCCTACACGCTTCCTCTAACTTGGCTGTTGGCCTCATTCCCGATCCCCCCATTAACATTGTTATTCAACAAACTCAATAGAAATTGCAATCCCAGCACAGAATTCACAAGTCACAATCACAAATTACAACAATCCCTAATCGGCACAATCCTAATTACAACCTCCATTCGATCTTTAACTCAAAACGCTAGTGCAACTACAATCAACTAGGATACACAAAAAACAACAACAATAAACCTTAATTCTATTAATCAATTCAACAATGAAATCCAAAACCCATGACAGCAGAATCGCATAACCTACAACAATAACAATGAAGAAAAAAAAACCTTAATTTTCAATTGATACGAAATCAAAGAACAAACTTAAATTGAATCGTACAGCAACAACATGATCAAATTGACAACCAGTGTTCAATGCCAATTCAACCTCAACCAACTACAACACAATTTCACAATATCAAAACCCTAATTTCTCAATGGAATTTCAATAGTCACAATCCCTAATCTTAATTGATGTGCCTAAAACCAAGATTAAGCACATGCAAAACTAATTTGAAAGACAATTAGACAATGTCAATCTAACTAGTTCAACAATTGCACAATTCCTCAATATTTATGAACCAATTCCCACAGCAAGGACGTGACCAAGAATGAATCCAAGTATGATGATGCTCTAATACCAAAAGATGATGTGCTTAAATGGGATTTAAGCACAATTAAATGGAGTGAAAATCTAACCCTAAATGCAATCCCTAATTCCAGTTCAACAATTGGAGAATTTGCGTGATTCCAAAAGATATAAATGGATCCAGAATCAATAAACAATGAACTAATCCAATTACAAAGAATCAAATCCTCAATATATACTAATCAAGCTTGAATCATCACGTGAATCTCAAGATTGAGCAACAAAATAAAACCATGATTCTCCTCTATAGAACTAGGCATTCCACGTGAACAATGATAAGCAAATGTTGATGAATAACACTATGATAAGTAACTCAACAAACTCAATATATCTCGAAGAAAATCTTAACCAAATCTGAACAAGAACTATCTCAACTCACCCCTAGATATTACACACTAGAGAAGAAAAGAAATCATAACAAAATGAAATTGATATTACTCACAATTTCAAGTGTTGCACTCGCCACAATTTCAACTCTTGGGATTAAAATTGATAAGAGTCTAATGACAATTAGGAAGAACCCTAATCCTTACAAAAAAGTGTATGTTCAAATCTGAAAAATGGCTTCGTCAAACCCTACTTTAAGCAAGTATTTATACTTGCTCCCTTTGGGGTTAGAAAATGCAC